>JABUQX010050823.1:0-12500 GCA_015478945.1 Trachelipus rathkii
TTCCTCTTACCTTTCATTCTAGAAATGAACAAAGAAACTAAACTGCATACGGTCATACCTCTAGAAACAAAAACATACCAATCCTTCTTGACTTACTCTTGGACTATTCAATCTGCAGCTAGCCCTTATGAATTAATTACCTTAATACCTTTTATCTCAGTGGAGAAATTCACTTCTTATAAACTTATACCTTTTCCTACCCATCTTCCTTTAAACAAATCTCTTGTTCGAGTTATGTACAATGACCCAAACAACTATTTCTTTGTGAATTACGGTCAACGGAAATACACCTATCTAAAGGAATCGGCACATCACCTTTGTCGACATTTAGGCCAACTAGCAGTTTGCCCTCAATCCCAAGTATTAGCTTCTATTGATGATCAGTCTTGTTTGTTAGCACTCATCCTAAATTTTACCAATGATTTTTCACACTGCCCTATCGCAGAGTACAAACCTGTAGAACCCTATACTGTCACTCTAGGACACTTCACTCTTATTTCTTTTTCAGAAAAAACTAGGGCTTCAATCGCATGTGAGAAACCCAACTCCATACAGCATGTGTATGACTATGTCTTTACTATTCCTCATGGATGTGCATTTATTTCTTCTAAATTTCAATTCAAAAATCCCATCCATCTAGAAAAGAACATCACACTCTCTTCCTTGATCTCTCACTCTGATCATGTTCTGTTCAACTTTCTATCGCATGTTGCTTTACCTAACATCTCCTCTGTTCTATTTCCTAAGTTTCAAGCTCTGAAGGAAATCCATTGGAACCAAAGACTAGATCAATTAAATCAATCAATGCACCCTTTTACCCCGTATTTTCCACAAATGAAATTCATCCCATACATCGGAGGAGGAACCTCAGGAACTATTTTCTTCCTTGCGGTTCTTGTTATCGCGTACTTCGTTTGGACTAAAAGAACATACCTTTGTAGGAAGTGCATACCAGTAGTATCGAATCCAGCTGAAAGCATCCCACTTCAGGCAATCCCAACTTCTAATGTTCGAATACAACTAGCACCTGAAGATGCACCTCAGGATAGTGCGGTTCAGATTAGATCTCTGTCCCGTTCTCCAACTCCAGCCCAGAGGCTATCCATTCTACCTCGACCTCCTATGCCTCTTCCAAATACTCGAGCCATTACTTCGGCTGAAGCTCACGTGACCTATTCCAATTGAAAACAGTCTTTAGGGTAAAGACTCCTTCACAAAAGAGGGGTCCTTTATCGGAGTAAAGGTGTATATGCAATATATATACACACTTTCTCCAGAACAAAATCAAACGAAATTCTTACTCTCAAAAACGATCAAGAACGTCCGTTGAAAACAGAACATTGTCACGTAGCAATACCTCAGTATGATATCCAAACGAATGCAAATTTACATGTTTTGTTTTGTACGCATTACTTCCGCCCACCTAGGCTCTCGCCTTCTCTTTTCCGAAAGGAAATTTAGTCTTTCTGACGCTGTAAAAGCAACCAGTTGTGAACGTTGACGAATGAAGTGGAAGTGATTTTGATTGGAGTTACGCATAATATATATATCTATATATATATACCCCTTCTACTGCTTGGTATGAAAGATCTCTGCTTTAGTCAGAAATAAGGAAAAAAGACTAGTATTCTTTCGCAGTGTTTTAATATATATATATATACATACCTTCTATGTATATATATATACTATACCTAATATATATATATGGTGTACAAAATATATATATATATACACGCATGCTCCTGTATATATATAGATATGCCGATAAATATATTAGATATATATATATATATATTATAAATATATTATATATATATATATAATATATATATTATAATATATATATAATTATATATATATTATTATAAGATATTATATATTATATATATATATAAATCTATATTAACCGAATATTTATTTCTCACAGTCAAATTTTTACTCACTTATATGATGAGATATCTTGGTTGGAAACAAACTCGAGAGCAGAGCTCTCATTGATATCAACCTCGGAGGGACAAGCTGAGGAGGCTAAAAAATCTCAGTTTTGAATTTATATTTTAATAAATAAATATTGGGATATTCATGCTAATTAAATATTAACATCTGAGAAATTACACTAAAGGAGAAAGAATTATTTTAAATGTTATATGAGGGTAATCTAAGCATGTAAACAAAAATCCAGTACCATGAACCAAATTATGACATGTATAATTTAAATCTTAATCGAAGGCTTTTATGCAGCATAAAATTGTTTAGTAAATTATTCCTAAATTTTCCTATTAAATTTATAGGTTTTTTACTCGATACTATTGAATCCTGCGGAAACGCAAACATAAAATGATCTTGTTCTGAGTGTTATCACTCCTTGATAGTTCAAATTAACTCAAGAAGAGAAATTTTGACATATATATATTCTTCTTTTCACTTGCGCAAATGTGTGATAAAGGCAGAACTCTATATCAAACATAAAAAAGCAAAATACGTGCACACTCTAATAAAAATTATTTCAGACTGAAGGCCAGAGTACCAAATCATTATTTCATTAAGTCAACCGCGTCAAACCACACCAACAAAATTAGCCAATCACGTCAAACCGCGCCTTCAAAATTAGCCAATCATAGAGTAGAATCACATGTGAGTTCAACACAAGGTAATACACGCTTAGAATTTTAAAAACTACGACCCGAGTTAATCACAGAAGCTAAACAAGTTGAAAACTCATATATGAGTTTACCACAAGAGAATGTCCATTTTTGAAAACTCATATATGGGTTCACCACCGTTAAGGGTAATTCTTAATTATTAATTAATTTAATTTAATTTTAAAGTAATTCATTCTCGCTTCTATAATTGTGTATTCCTCCAAGTTCTTTTTATCTCCAACTTTATTCCTTCTTTTCATCAACGATCTTCTTAGCTGCACTGTCTAACTCTGTTTCACTCTTTATGCCGGATGACTCAACTCTCCCATTCTTCCACGCATTTAATTTCCTCCTCGGTTTATATCTAGAGTTGCTTCTCGTCTACAGCTTTTCTATTCAATTCTGGCCGATTTGTCGGAATTAATCAGTGGGTAACCGAAATCTTGTGGAAGTTCACTCTTTGAAACTCAACTTCTTCATATCTCCTCTCTAAAATACTCCAATTTCCTTCCCCTTTGACGGCCCTAATGTCTTACCCGTAAACAACAAAACATTCTAGGACTAAACATAATAGTGAAATGTCTGGAAGACCTCACATCACATCGTTGCTAAAATGCTCAAAAAAAGCTGGATTCTGTTCAGATTGCTGATTTTTTTTCTTCTGCTCAGATGCCTCAGTTATATAAAGGTCTTATTCGCCCCTGTATGGAATACTGTTCCCACATTTGGGTGGTTCCGGTTCCACCCTCCTTTGGACTAGAGTTGAAGCTAAGGGCTAATAGGCTTATAAAACATGTCCCCTACTTTCGACCCTTGACCCCTCTTCTTGGCGTTAACTGTCGGTGCCCTATCTCTTTTCTATAGTATTACAACGGGAGGTGCTCGAGAGAATTACCCTCTCCATTCCTTCCACCACTGCGTCCCCTCCGTAAATACAAGAGGTGCCTTTTCTCTCTGAATATTGTGGAATATTGGAGACTCAAGGATCACTCGATTGTAGGTACCTCTTCTTTTCCAGCACATCTGTTTTTGGAACTTCCTTGCCTTCTTTATTTTCCCGCTATATTCAATCTTCCTCTATTAAAGTCCGGAGTCTGCGCCCCACCTGAGGGAATTGGCGTTAGGCAAGGACAGTGGGTACTTTCCATTATTAATGTTTTTCTTTATGTAATTTTTTTTATTTATTATTTATTTATTTTTGCCCCTCCTTTTGAAAAGGGCATTGCCGTGAGTGTGGTATCATGTAAAAAAAAAAAAAAAAAAAAAAAAAAAAAAAAAAAAAAAAAAAATTAAGATTTTGCTAACGCATTGCTGACCAATATTTACTGTTTAGTTTAAGCTTGGTTATAAAGTTATTTTTTTAAAATCGTTTTTCCTATCAAAACTTTTGATTGTGACAAATGGCTGGACCCCACAGGAGCACCATCACTAGATGCAGGATCATATTAAATGTTTAGGTTAAAGGCTGTAGATCCGATGAACGATGTTTGAACAGTGTTTTTATGTGAAAGCAGTTGGGAAAATAGAGGGTGGAAAGTGTTCATGGCTTTAACGATAGGGTAATCGCATAGGAGGAATCGATTCGTCTAGGTTAGTGTAACTTAGAAGGCCCAGGTTACTTAGAAACCTGTTAGGACAAGATTAAATGTGAGCTTCCGGCCTCCGCGAGAAGATCCAGGAAAATTGAAAGAAGAATTGTGTTGTATAGATACGAGTAATTAGATAAAAGGTGAAATCCTGTAAAATTATATTAACCCATGAACTCATTTCTGATGTTACACTGTCACCAAATCTTTAAAAACACGAATTAGAAAATAGAGAATACTGATTTTCCACACATTTCCAAATTTGGAATTAAGAGGGAGTTTTAAAATTGATTGCCTACTACGTGATAATTTTAATAATATGCAAGATATTCACGTGATATAAAAATCTTTGTAAGTTCGAAATGTCCTCGACCGGGGCCGTCATTACCTTTCCACATAGCATATTTCCTTGCACACAACAGCACAAACACCACACACACACACACACACACACACACACACACACACACACACATACACACACACACATACACACACACACAACCAGCACCGCGCGTCAATGTCCGACAAGTTGCTGCAATCCGTGACGAGAAACATGACACCTTCTTCCGACCACAATGAACAACCAGCTTAACCCTCCATCAAGGTATGCGTGGCCTGCACGTGTTCTTTTCAGCTCGTGGAAAAATAAAAAAAGTCGCAAGATGCGAGATTCCCAAAGCCCTCCAAGACTTGTTTCAGACAGAAGTTCCTCACACACCCTCTTTTCGGTCGTCTCATTCAAGAGTTAGCATTGGGGCCAATCGTGCAATAGTTTCTATATACAACCGCAGCATATATAATGCAAAGGCTCTATAAGCATAAATTTCAGCCGTGCGAGAAGTTTTTCTTTTTCACAGCCAATCGAACGAATCTGCCATTGAAGGTTGTTCACGCAGACCAAATCATTTCACGCTTCGGTTTGCCCCAAAATATACAGTACTGAAACTTTATCTCGTACGAGGCATGCACGTTTGTCATGTGGGCCATAACTTTCATCGAACGTGTTCCCAGTTTTGAAGGAAGTTGTGGTGTGCGATTTTGTTGGGAAAGGTGCACGACGGAGGAGAGGTTTTCTTGGTTGAGTATTATTCGTCCACTAACACGGAGTGATCGTGAAGGAAATCCAAATGAAAATGTGCAGCAATCCGAGAAATCATATTAATAGCACTCACCAAGGAGCACAGTAATGCTGCCTATCATCGCAAAATTTTCCGTTCTCATGGCTACTGTGTCCAACGGAAGGGGGAGGTTCTGATCGACAGAAATTTTCAACAACATGAGAATCCTAGAATGTTCTCGAGCAGGGTTGCAATCGCCCCGACGAAGTCTACGTCAAAATGCCTTGA
Organism: Trachelipus rathkii; assembly: GCA_015478945.1. Taxonomy (NCBI): domain Eukaryota; kingdom Metazoa; phylum Arthropoda; class Malacostraca; order Isopoda; family Trachelipodidae; genus Trachelipus; species Trachelipus rathkii. The sequence continues at coordinate 5,578 of JABUQX010050823.1, forward strand.
AACTGAAAGTGAGCGATACGTCAGTTCGCAGATTGTTTAAGGACATAGGTATGTATGTATGACGATAGAAAAGCGTGTGTAAGATTAATGAGTTGAAGTGATTGTCTGATATTAATACGTGAGTGAGGCATGATGTGTTATGTCATCATGGATTATTCAATTGTATATTGGATGGGATTTAGTGATAGAATTAGAGGTGGGGTTGCAGGGAATAGGTTAGAATATGATGGAGAATGGAAGAGTGGAAGGTGCCCTACCATTATATGCGGATGATTTTGGTTTTGTGTGCATATCTGAAGAGAGTTTGAGAGGATTGGTAGAGAGATTTGACAGGGTGTGTAACAGAGTTGTTGATAGTTAACGTAGAAGGATAAGGTTATGGTTTGAGTGAGGAACAGTCCTCGGTGTGAGTTATGTTAGAATAGTGAGCAGCTGGAACAAGTGTTGAGTTTAAATATTTAGGATATATGTTGGATGTGAAAAGGGAATGGATGAATGGCAGAGTGTATTAGGAAAAGTTGTGAATGGCAGGAAGATTGCTGGTGCAATTAAATCGTTCGTTGGAGTAATAGACTTAAGCGTGAGTGCGTAGGGCTTACATGAGAGTATTTTTTTTATAATAATGTAATGTTAAAAATTTAATATACACAAACCAAACCAATAAATTGCCTAAGATACCGTAGTTAATGTCGTAGTCAAAAGCTAAAAGTACGGAGTAACGGCACTTCGTTATTCTCCTTTCAAAGAAAAAAAAAAAAAAAAAAAAAAAAAAAAAAAAAAAAAAAAAAAAAAAAAAAACGGAATAACGGATAACGGAGGATCACTTTTTCGAGTAACGGAGTAACGGTAATGGAATTACTTTTTTAGTAACGATGCTCACCTCTGTATATACCGTCAGATGGGGTAAAACTGGTTTCGCAGGGTAAAACTGTAAGTTTAGAAAATGTGCTATATTTTCATAATGGCAACCGTTATGAACTTGGGGAAGTTTGTTTTTTCGTAGATAAAAAGACTAGTATTTTAATATTATTTCAAAATTAAATAAATAAAAATACAACTTATAGTAAAAAAAATTTCCCCCATTGTAAAAAAAATTTTTGTGAAAAATTGCAAAAAAAAAGTTAAGGTCTTCACAATCTCTAAGACTGAAAAGATCATCATTTCGCATTAACAGCATATAAAAAGTGGTAAATTAAGAGTTTCATGTATGCAATGTATTTTGTTCATATTTATTTTTTAATTATTAATGCGTTTCACTGTTGGGTAAAACTGGTAACATATATTTTCATGTATAAATAAAAAATTTTTTTTATACTGTTAATGCGAAATGATGATCTTTTCAGTCTTAGAGATTGTGAAGACCTTAACTTTTTTTTTGCAATTTTTCACAAAAATTTTTTTTACAATGGGGGAAATTTTTTTTAACTATAGTTGTATTTTATTTAATTTAATTTTGAAATAATATTAAAATATAGTCTTTTATCTACCAAAAAAAACTTTCCCCAAGTTCATAACGGTTGCCATTATGAAAATATAGCACATTTTCTAAACTTACCAGTTTTACCCTGCGAAACCAGTTTTACCCCATCTGACGGTATATACAGAGGTGAGCATCGTTACTAAAAAAAGTAATTCCATTACCCGTTCTACTCCGTACTCGGAAAAAGTGATTCCTTATCGTTATGTCCGTTTCTTTGAAAGGAGAAATAACGAAGTGCCGTTACTCCGTTACTTTTAGCTTTTGACTACGACATTAACTACGGTATCTTAGGCAATTTATTGGTTTGGTTTGTGTATATTAAATTTTTAACATTATCATTATTATTAAAAAATACTCTCTGTAAGGACCCTAACGCACTCAGACTTAGTCCTTTACATCCTACGAACATTAATTGCCACCAGAATCTCCTTTGCCATTCACAAACTTTCCAATTACACTCGCATTCATCCCATTCCCTTTTCATCCAACAACTATATCCTTGAAATATTTAGAACTCAGACACTTGTTTCCAGCTGCTCACTATCTAACATAACTTCACACCGAGGACTGTCCTCACTCAAAACCATAACCTTACTCTAATCTACGTTTACTATCAAACAACTACCTGGTTACACACCCTGTAAAATCTCTCTTACCAATCCTCTCAAACTCTCTTCAGATTCACCACACAAAACCAAATCATCCGCATATAATAGGTAGGGCACCTTCCACCCTCTTCCATTCACCCTCTATTCTAACACTATTCCCTGCCAACCCCACCTCTAATTCTATCATAATCCCATCCATATACAAATTGAATAATCATGATGACATAACACATCCATGCCTCACTCCGTATTAATATAAGACCAATCACTTTCAACTCCATTAATTCTTACACACGCTTCTCTATCGTCATACGGACAACCACCTATGTCCTTAAACAATCTGCGAACTGACGTATCGCTCACTTTCAGTTTCAAGGCCATTTGTCGTAGACTTCGTCGGGGCGATTGCAACACCTGCTCGAGAACATGTCTAGGATTCTCATTTGTTGAAAAATTTCTGGTCGATCAGACCTCCCCCTTCCGTTGACACAGTACGCCATGAGAACGGAAAAATTTTGCGATGATAGGCAGCATTACTGTGCTCCTTGGTGCAGTCCTATTATATCTTTCTCGGAATTGCTCTGCCACCATTTTCAATTTGGATTTCCCTTCACGATCACCTCCGTGTTAGTGGAAATAATACTCAACCAAGAAAATCCTCTCCTCCGTCGTGACCCATTTCCAACAAAATCTGCACACCACAACTTCCCTTTCAAAACTGGGAACACGTTCGATGAAAGTTATGGCCCACAGACAAACGTGCATGCTCGTACGAGATAAACAAGTTTCAGTACTGTATATTTTGGGGCAAACCGAAGCGTGAATGATTTGGTCTGCAGTGAACAACCTTCAATGGCAGATTCGTTCCGATTGGCTCGTGAAAAAGAAAAACTTCTTCGCACAGGCTGAAATTTATCTTAATAGAGCCTATTGCATTATATATGCTGCGGTTGTATATAAGAAAACTATGTGCACGATTGGTCCCACACATGCTAACTCTTGAAATGAGACAACCGAAAGAGGGTGTGTGAGGAACTTCTGTCTCGAAACAGTCTTGGAGCTTGAATCTCGCACCTTGCGACTTTTTATTTTCCACGAAGCTGAAAGAACACGTGAAGGGACAACGCTATACCTGTGATGAGGAGGGTTCAAGCTGGTGTTCATTGCTGGTACCGGAAGAAGGTGTCCTGTTTCTTCGTCCACGGATTGCAGCAACTTGTCGGACATTGACGCGCGCGTGCGTGGTTGTGTGTGTGTGTGTGTGTGTGTGTGTGTGTGTGTGTGTGTGTGTGTGTGTGTGTGTGTGTGTGTGTGTGTGTGTTGTGTGTGTGTGCAAGGAATATGACTATGTGGAAAGGTAATGACGGCCCCTGGTCGAGGACATTTCGAACTTACAAAGATTTTTATATCACGTGAATATCTTGCATATTATTAAAATTATCACGTAGTAGGCAATCAATTTTAAAACTCCCTCTTAATTCCAAATTTGGAATGTGTGAAAATCAGATATTCTTATTTTCTAATTCGTGTTTAGAGGTGGTCACAGTATAATCAGATATAAATCATGGGTAATTATAATTTACAGATTTTACACCCTTTTATCTAATTTACTCTATCTTATAAACACAATTCATTCTTTCAATTTTCCTGGATCTTTCGCGGAGGCACGGAAAGCTCACATTATCTTTGTCCTAACAGGTTTCTAAGTAACCTGGGCTTCTAAGTTACACTAACTCTAGACCGAATCGATTCCTCCATATGCGATTACCCTATCGTTAAAGCATGAAACACTTTTCCACCCTCTATTTTCCCAACTGCCTTTCACATAAAAACACTGTCAAACATCGTTCATCGGATCATACAGCCTTTAACCTAAACATTTAATATGATCTGCATCTAGTGATGGTGCTCCTGTGGGTCCCAGCCATTTTCACATCAAAAGTTTTATAGGAAAAACGATTTTAAAAAAATAACTTACTATATACCAAGCTTAAACTTAAACAGTAAATATTGGTCACAATGCGTTAGCAAAATCTTAATTTTTTTTTTTTTTTTTTTTTTTTTTTTTTTTTTTTTTTTTTACATGATACCACCACTCACGGGCAATGCCCTTTTCAAAAGGAGGGGGCAAAAAATAAATAAATAAATAAATAAAAAAAAATTACATAAAGAAAAACATTAAAATAAATGGAAAGTAAACCCACCCTGTCCCTTGCCTAACGCAATTCCCTCAGGTGGGCGCAGACTCGGGATTTAAATAGAGGAAGATTGAATATAGCGGGGAAAATAAAAGAAGGCAAGGAGTTCCACAAAACAGATGTGGCTGGAAAGAAGGAGGTACCACAACGAGTGATCCTTGAGTCTCCAATATTCACACAATATTCATGAGAGAACAGGGCCACTTTTGTATTACGAGGGCGACGCAGTGGTGGAGGAAAATGCGAGAGGTCAATTTCTCTCGAGCACCTCCCGTTGTAATAGCCTATAGAAAGTGCTAGGGCACCGACGTTACGAAACGCAGAGTAAAGAGGGTCAGGAGTCAGAAAGTATGGACATGTTTATAAGCTTTAGCCTTAAGCTTCAACTCTATCCAAAAGGAGGGTGGAACGCGGAAAACACGCCGCAAATGTGGAAACAGTATTCCATGCAGGGGCGAATAAGACCTTTAATATAACTGGAGCATCTGAGCAGAAGAAAAAAAATTAACGCAATCTGAACAGAATTTGCAGCTTTTTTGAGGATTTTAGCAACCGATGTGGATGTGAGGTCTCCCAAGACAATTCCTACTATTTAAGTTTAGTCCTAGAATGTTTATGTTGTTTACGGGTAAGACATTGAGCCGTCAAAGGGAATAGGAAAGTTGGGAGTATTTTAGAGAGGGAGATATGAAGAAGTTTTGAGTTTCAAGAGTTTGAACATTCACAAGATTTCGGTACCCACTGATTAACATTCCGACCAAATGCAAAGAATTGAATCAGAAGCTGTAGACGAGAAGCAACTCTAGATATAAACGAGGGAGCACAATTAAATGAGTGGAAGAATGGAGAGGTTGAGTCATCGGCATAAGAGTGAACAGAGTTAGAAGTGCAGCTAAGAAGATCGTTGATGAAAAGAAGGAATAAAGTTGGAGATAAAACAGAACCTTGAGGAATACCACAATTAATAAGAAAGGAGGAAGAATTAACTTTAAATTAAATTTAATTAATTAATAATTAAGAATTAACCCCTTAACGGTGGTGAACCCATATATGAGTTTTCAAAAATGGACATTCTCTTGTGGTAAACTCATATATGAGTTTTCAACTTGTTTAGCTTCTGTGATTAACTCGGGTCGTAGTTTTTAAAATTCTAAGCGTGTATTACCTTGTGTTGAACTCACATGTGATTCTACTCTATGATTGGCTAATTTTGAAGGCGCGGTTTGACGTGATTGGCTAATTTTGTTGGTGTGGTTTGACGCGGTTGACTTATAATGAAATATAATGATTTGTAACTTTGCCTTCAGTCTGAAATATTTTTTTAGAGTGTGCACGTATTTTGCTTTTTTATGTTTGATATAAGTTCTGCCTCGTTAGAAGAAGATATATATTCTGGCAATGGGCCGTCAGTTGTCAAAATTTCTCTTCTTGAGTTAATTTGAACTATCAAGGAGTTGGATTAACACTCAGAACCAAGATCCAATTTTATTGTTGCGTTTCCGCAGAGATTCAAAATAGTATCGACAGTAAAAAAACCTATAAAATTTAATAAGGAAAATTAGGAATAATATTACATAAACAATTTACGCTGTAATAAAAACGCTTCGATTAAGATATTAAATTATACATTCAATAATTTGGTTGCATGTACTGATTTTTGTTTACATGCTTTAGATTACATTCATATAACATTTAAATAATTTTCTATTTAGGTAATTTTCTCAGATAGTTAATATTTTATTAGCATGAATACCACAATATTTATTTATTAATAAAATTACAAAACCTAGAGATTTATTACCTCCTCAGCTTTGTCCCTCGAGGTTAGATATCAATGAGAGAGCTCTGCTCTCGAGTTTGTCTCCAACCAAGATATCTCATCATATAAGTGAGTAAAAATTTGACTGTGAGAAATAAATATTCGGCTTATATAGATTTGTATATATATACATATAATATATATATAATATATATAATATAATATATATATATATATATAATATATATATATATATATATATATATATATATTATATTATATTACATATATATATATATAGTATATATATTGTATACGGCATATCTATATATATACAGAAGCATGCGTGTATATATATATATATTTTGTACACCATATATATATATTAGGTATGGTATATATATATACATAGAAGGTATGTATATATATATATATATTAAAACACTGCGAAAGAATACTAGTCTTTTTTCCTTATTTCTGACTAAAGCAGAGAAATTCTTTTCATTACCAAAAGCCAGTAGAAAGGGGTGGTATATATTATTATATATATATATATTATATATATATTATATATATATTATATAATAGATATATTATTATATATATATATATAAATATATAATATATATATAGATATTGATAATATATATATATATATATATATTATAATTATATATATATATATATATATATATATATATATATAATATATATTTGGTAACTACTCAAATCAAAAATCACTTCCACTTCACTCGTCAACGTTCACAACTGGTTGCTTTTACAGCGTCAGAAAGACTAAATTTCCTTTCGGGAAGGAGAAGGCAAGAGCCAAGGTGGGCGGAAGTAATGCGTACAAAACGAAACATGCAAATTTGCGT
>JABUQX010050823.1:30000-43627 GCA_015478945.1 Trachelipus rathkii
CCGATAATAAACTAACTGCCTATATCTTGTTGCAGTTTCAGTTTACTGTTATACCCTTTTATGCTTATCATGAAGATGGGTTATACGTATACTGTTCTCCTCCCAATCTCCGGCACTCATGCACTCTTATTAAACGATTTGTACTTATTATCCAATAAACTTCAATCCTCATCTTGCTTCCATTCTGGATAATTTCAACAGTAATTCCATCTATGCCAGTAGATTTAAATTTCTTCAATTTTCTTATCCTAACTTTTACCTCCACCCTACTAATGATTTTATCACCAAAATATCTATTCCTTTTTATACTATCAAGTCTACCCAAATTCACTATCACCTTTTCATTACTGCCATTGTTATTCAAATATTCGAAGTGTTCCCTCACTCTAATTTCACATCAGTTTAATCAGTTACGGAAGTTGTACCCCTATACATTATTCTATGCAGATTTCCCTTACTCTTATTCTTAACTTTTTGAGCTTCCTTCCAGAAAAGCTTTCTAATCGCTTGCATGTCCCCATTCATCCTTCTACCAAACTCTTTATTTGCCTCATTTTAACTCTTACGTATAAAACTTTTGTACTTCCTTTATTCCAACTAATTTAATTCCAAGCATCTTTCTTTTGAGACTTTACCATTTGCTTTTTTCGCCTTCAATTATGTTTCTTTTTAATTTTCCTCCATTTATTTTTTTTCAGATTTAAGTTTCAATTTGTTCTAATTCAACTGATTTATTTGCATGACGGTTTTAATTTCTTTCTCTATTACCTTGTTTACTTTATTACTTACTTTTTATTCTTATCTCTTTTCTCTCCAACTAACTTAATCTTACATAAAACAACATGAGGATTCGGTAATCCTTTCCCCAGCACCCTCAATGATATAACATCCATCACATACCTCAACGTCTCCTTCTTTACAAATACAAAATCAATCATACTTTTCAAATCGATAACATCTCTACTTATACCAACTCTAGTATGCCTATGAATCCTCATGTGTTTAAAGAAAAAATAACATACACACACATACCTGTATCCTCAAAAAAATCAATTACCTTTCTATCATTCTCAATTTATCCGATCACCTATCCAACCTTTAAAATTCCCTGCACAACCAATCTGAAGCTCTTGCTCATCCCATTTTAGATTATCATTCATATTATTCCAGAAAATCGCACTCCTCTCAACATCACCCTGAGATGGACCATATGTTACAACCATACATACCTTGACATTTTCAAACTTGAATTTAGCCATAAGATTTCTAGTACTCACGCAAACAAAATCCAAAATAACTCTGTGCCACATGTCTCATAAAAATGGCAATTCCCTATCCATCTCTCATACCTCTCAACAACAGCAAACAAACATCTCACACCACACTACACCACACCACTCATCTTCACAGTTTCAGTCAAAGCGAGCAAATAAAATTTACCCTTTCGAAATCCATCCATCACCTCACTCTTTTTCTCCGCGACATTTATTCCTCTAATATTCTTTCTACTAAAACGATTAAAAGAATTTCCCCGAAAGATACATATTTGCCTATAGCGATGGCGCCTGTGTCCGAGCACTGCAAAGCACACCTCGCAAGAGGTAAGTGGTAGTGGGCAGCTATACAAACTGAAACTGTCCCTTTAGTCGTCTTTTGCGACATGCAGAACATACGCTGTGGGCAATTCCCTCTCCACTCTCATAGGAATATAAGGTAATGTCTGTTAGGTGTTGATTGGAAGAGGAGTGTGTACATGAAGGGAAAAGAGAAAAGACGAACCAATAGACGCTGGTATAACATGGGAAATGCCCTACTCACCATAAGCCAAATAGGAGGTACTTTTATCTTTTCTAGTGCGCTGCTCTACCTCAATATATATATATAATTATCATATATATATCAGTATTAATTATACATCTACTGATAGTTATAAAAGAAATATTTATAATATAATATATATATATATGTATATATATATATATATATATATATATATTGATATATATTATATTATAGATTATATATATAAAATATTATATAAAATATATATTATATATTTATATATATATTAATATAATTATTATATATATATATATATAATATATATATATATATATATATATATATATATATATATATATATATATATAGTATATTATATATAATATATATATTGAATAATATATATATATATATAATATATATATATATATATATATATTTATATATATATATATATATATATTATAATATATATATATATATTAATATATAATATATATATATATATATATATATATATATATGTTATATATACCAGGGAAGCGTTCATATTATGTTCAATATTTAATTCTATGGATGGGTCCTGCTACATACCTATTTCTAAAATATGTTCACAAAAGAAACTTTATATGGCGAAACTGAAAATTCAGTCAAAAAAAATAAATTAAAAAATAAATATTTATAATATCTTCACCATTATATAATATATATATTATATATATATATATATATATTATATAATATATATATATATATAATTATATATATATATTATAATTATATAATTATAAATATTTTATATAATATCTTCACATTATATATATATTATATATATATATATACAATATATATTACATAATTATATATTGCATAGAATATTCAGTTTCTATAAAAGCTACGGAAAAAAGAAGAACCGGCCATTCTGACCTCTCTGCCATTGAATTCGTTGCCAGTTTTTCCTAGGGGAGAATGGATCCAACATTGTTTAATTTGATTTCTTGCGAGAGTGTAGTAGCTGAAGAAATTGTTGTACATCGGATAACATTGTGTTTTTAGAATAAGGTGCTTTAAGCGCCTTGAGGGTAGCTGAGCTAGTTTGAATACATGACATAAGAGTGGTATGTTTAGTGAACAAAATTCGAACGATGGCAATCATTATAGCTATTAATTTTGTCGTAAATATTGAAGCATGAAGGTTTACGGTATGGGCGAGTTTGGGGTCAGGAGAGAAAGCAGACGCACCTACTTTGTCCATTGTTTTAGAGCCGTCAGTAAACACCACAGTAAATCCACCGTTCACTGTTCAATGAGACAAGAACGACACCTTAAACAAAGCAAAGGGGTGGCCAAATTTGAAGAGTGAGATCAGCACCAAGCAGATGGTGGGAGCATGAAATATCCAAGTTGTATAACCTTTATCGTAAGAGAACTGTGGTATCTTTTGCAAAAGGATGTTCAAGAAGATACGGATGTTATAAACTATTTCTGTAAATAGCCAGTAAGAAAGATTCAGGTGTTCTCTCGCAAAATTGGTGTCAGAACAGGCGGTATTGGGGTTTGAAAATGAAGATAACCTGTGCACCTGATGTATTTCTTTCGTAGATAGAGTGGTATCACTTCGGATTCAACTTCAAAGCTAACCTGGGAATGCTCTGAAGGCTCTATTGGAGATACGGATTACCTCGTCCTGAAAGGAATCTAGCAGGTGCAGTAGCGTAGAGAAGGCCTGACTATATATTACGCAGCCATAGTCCAACTTCGATCGGATTAAGGTGGTGCGGAGATGTAAAATCAACTTATCACCATTCCCATGATTTTTAAGTTAGATGACGAAATAAGTCAAGCACAAGAATACAAGTCATTTTCAGAAGTTTATTTTGCTGTGCGTATGTTTAGTGATCAACTATAGTGAGGCTTTGAAATTTGAGTTCTGAAGGTTAATGAATAGTAAACCATATAAGATTAGGTTCGCGAGAGGATGGTGGCAGGTTCTTTGACTACTTTTATCCTAAATAGATCTGCTGATATTTTGGAAGGTAATAAACGAACGCCATGGGAATTACTCCATTGTGAAGCATTCTCAATGTCTTTTTAGAGTTGCCTTTCAAGAAATGGCAACCTGGCACCAGAAATGTAAAGCTCCAGGTCATCAACGCAGAGAGAAAAACTTACCCATCACTGGGATAGAAGTAATGATGTCAATGAACAAGAAAGCCAAAAATAATACACTTAGAACAATCCCCAGCAGAACGCCTCTTTCTAGAGAAAAGTGGTGTGATAGAACATAAGTGCATTTAACCTTGATAAATTTTCCTGACAGATGGAATTTAATAAAAGAAGATAGCTGTCCCCAGAAATCAATCTAACGGGGTTTAAGGAGAATCCAAATTCTCCAAGTTGTGTCATAAGCTTTTTTAATATCAAAAAAAACTTCAAAACTTATCCCACAATTTGAGAAGGCTTCCAAGATGCCATGTTCAGCCTTAATAATTGATCCGCGTTTGAAAGATTTACCCGGGAAACAAACTGGAAATTTGAAAAGGCTTTGCGACTCTCCAGAACAGGGAAAAAGCAGACTGAAATCATTTTCTCCATTAATTTTCAAATATGACACGTCAGTGAAAGTCGTCTTTGGTTGTTCGCCAACTTCGAAATTTTTCCAGGTTTGGGAATATGGATTACAAAAATTGTGGTCCGAACAGATGGAAAAGAGGATTCGATCCAGATTCTTTTATATAAATAAAGAAAAACGCAGATACAGTTGGGTGAATATGATAGTTGCATGAACGCAATTTTGCCTGGGCAAGGAGCTCCGTCTTTGTCATCTGCCAGAAAAGATTGATACTCTGCAAGTGCAAAAATATGGATATAGGTATGATCTTCCTCTTTCACTTTTGAAAATCTGACTGTGCAGAGTTAATTCTTAAATTTTGAATGACATCATTATAAAGGGATTAGATGATTAGATCGAGTGGCTAACTGCTGGAGCAGAGATCGTATCAGCAGTAACAGGCATATACCGGAGAGCAGTAGGTATATATTAGTTGGAGTGGCTAGATATTTCCTGTACTACTTTTAACACGAATGAAAGGGGTGTTGTAATGTTGACAGAGGACTATATGTTCGAACCTATTGTTTAAATTTTGGGTTGTTAATTCAACGAAATCTCTCACAGCTGGTTTAAAAATAATCATGTTTGGGGTGGTGCGGGTCCGTTGATATTGGCTGTAAAGCTTTTTCCTTTCCCGATTAGCTTATGACTACCAAAATGCAAAAGGCTGTCGAACGCCTACTTCCGGTAGATCGCGGGATGCAAGCTTCTTCTGCTCTTGTGATTTTATTTCTAGAAAAAAATAAAGTCATCGACATTGCTCGGAAACCTCTTATTAAAGGGAGAACGTTCGATAGATATGGTCTGATGAAAAAGAACCCACTTCGCTCTATCACAACGCATGCGGAAATGGGGTTCTAATATCGGGCTCGGTGCAATTTAATTTAAAGTTTTTAGGTAATGGTCACTGCCCTATAAATATTCAAAGCGTTACCAGGTAAAGCAATTCAGAAGAGAACTGGAGAAAGAGGAAGTATCTCTGCAGGAATAAGAGTGTGTATTTAAATCTTCATAAATAACGGTTTCTCAATAAGGGCCTCCCAGGAAAAAGAGCGTCATGAGATCATCAAGGACCTTAGACTTAAATGAATTGACAAGTTGCCCAATGAGGGATAACGATGGTTGAAGTCTCTTTAATACAACCACCAGAGTGGGGTGCCGCTTGAAAAGGTCAGCTAGGCAAGTAGATCGAGTAGACATTTAGGTTTTTGGAAAGATTGATTCATGCTGCCACTGTATGAGGTCTAGTTTAATGAAGGACTGAAGAATGGTTGTAGATTTATGAATAGTTATCCATGTACCTTCCCAATCATTGCCATCTTTTTCTATAGAGGTTAGCTGTGATTTACATTCCGGCTGTTGAAAGAAGTCTATATAAATTAATTAAATTTCATGAAACCATGTTTATGAATTGAACAAGTTCTTCAATATTAAAGTAGTAGCCACCACAAATTCATTGAAGGAAGATGGCCATATAACGTTATGAATATTATGAGGATAGCTTTTTTGAGGCAGTTGTCTCCATGTGGCTAGGGGTAATGTCGGAAGTAGATTCAGATGGAGAGGAAATGCTGAGGTATGATTTCTGGCGAACAGGAACAACAAATCCTGGTGGTAAGGAATTGCGATACACGAGATTTTTTGCCTGCAAGACCGTTTTTTGGGGGGAGTTAAGTGGTATTTAATGTGAGGCTTTAAGTTGATTTCGGCCAAGTCAATGTTATTGCGTGAATTTGGTTGGTCGTTGAAAGATCGACCAAATGCTCATGTTTAGAAATGGAAGCAACAAGTATGCAGATACAGAAATTCGCGGAGAATATTAGTGTTTCCTTGGATACAGAGAAGGAAGGTGTCACCGGAAAGGTTTCATTTTTGTAAGGAAGTTAGAGTTATGGTATTGGGATCCTGTATGGAATCTGTTGGGTTACGAAAGTCTAACACTGAAGACAGGCACTGAACCATCAGGTGAGCCATTAGGTTTTTATTTTTGAACACTGGCCATTTTAAGTTAGGATGGGGACATCTATGTCCACTTTTATGCCACCAACAGATTCAGAGCGCTTGAAACGCTTGCGCTGTTTGCATTAAAGGATTTTCCATTCATCTCTCTCGGAAGCGCATGAAGTAATCGAGAGGTTTTGTCCCACATCAGACTTTATTTCGGAACTATGATCCATTTCATCAGCTTAGGCGTATGATAATTTATGGAGTGCTGGGATAGGAAATTCGGAAGAAGAGTAATTGAAGGATTTAGAAGAACTTGAATAATCCAGCAAGCTATCAGAAGGTTGCCTGGTGAGTTGTTTGGTTGTTTGATAGCTGTGATTGTATTGGTCCAATCTGTTAATTTTTTTAGACTTATAGAAGGGTGTTTTCTGAGTTGCATTTTTTATATCTGGGGTTAGTGTATAGTGCTTTAGATATTCGGGTGTTTTGTGCTTAAGCATGGTGCTTAAGATTTTGTATCTGTTTAGGAGCATCTTTTCAGAAATTTGAGTATTTGTAGGAGACGGATTAGGGGACATTTTACAGGCCTCTTACATAAGTTTGGCGACCTCATCAAAAGAGTATGGGACATAAGGTCTTGGGTGGAAATGTTCTCCAAATTTTGTGGTGGATGATTTAATTTAATTTAATTTTTGTCTTGCTGAAGACTAGTGTCCCAAGTAGGGTTGTTGGTTGAATTTTCAACGGGAAATTTTACCAAAGGCTGCTTTTAGATCAATTAGAAAGTAGCTAGTATAGGCAATGCAAGATGACAGGTTACATTAACTGTTTGAGTCTCTCTAAGATTACGACGAAGAGTTCCTTGGAATTGAGTCGTGTCTATGAATTGACAAGCGGATGCAGGGAGTCTGCTGTAATTTCAGCACAAAATTGCTTTGGTCTTTTAGAATATTTGTCTTTGAGGCGGTTTATGACATTTCTCTCGTTCAATATTTGAATGGTGAAGTACTCAGAAAAATCCTGTATAATCAGATAAGATGGGCATATTAACCCTTTCGCTCCCCACGTGGATTTAAATCTACGTTACTTGATTTAGAATTTTCGACCTTATTCCCTGGTGCATAAGGACCATTTTTGCATGAAATGACTCGAGAAAAATCAGACAAACGCGAATATACTCTTAAATGTAAAAACAAAGCTGTCAATAGGCTTCTGGCCTTGATGAAAGACGGATGTGTGTCATTTTTTCGTCTGATGAGCAGTTTTTGGTATTTTTTTCCATAGGTTTTATTTAATTTTCCCTATTTTCTATGCTAAGAAATTTTTTTTTTCAAAAAGCATATATTTGGACTTTATATGTCATAAATAAAATGTTTACGCGATATTAAATAGTTATTTCAATTTTAACTTGTTTTGGGCACGAAAGGGTTAAGAAAGATGCACTGTTGGGTGCTTCACAGTTTTTGCAGTGTGGTGGCCTTTCACAGGAAGTGTGAAAATCTTCACCGCAGACTAGGCCTATGTCATGCGATCCCCAACAGTATTTTAAGGGATAACCAAACCTTTGTCGTTTAAAACAAAGTCTGGATCGATAAATAAATGTACAAATACAGTAGCTTGCGACCATATTTTCACCTGTGAATGTGGGAAAGAGGTAATAAAGGTCAACAGTAAGCGAAGATTTAGGGTGTTAGGAGAGTCCTGACAAGGTTTAAATCTTTAAATGGTTGTAATGGAAAATCTTTTGTCCCATAAATTTTTTAGAATAACACCAATATCGTCGTTTTTATGTTCTGAAGAATAAATAGTGCCTTTAAATGTGTTTCTTATTTCATCAAGAGTGGAAATAAGAGGGAAATTTTCGAGAGACGTTTTTGATGAAAGGATGGAACTTTGGTTTCACGTAGTAGCTTGCATGAAAAGGAACGCATTTCTAATTAACGTAACCGGGGTCTTCCACTCCTAAAGCTTTTTCAAATACATCGCTAAGAATAAAGGTTATTTGCTCAGTAATAGCATTTGAGTTGGTGGAATGAAATAAGCAATATATCGGAAATTATGTGTCAGCTGACAGTCCCAAAGGGGGGAGCGGCATATGAAGAAAACAAATGAGAAGCACTAGGATAAAGGGGCACTCTTTCTGGATTGCCAAACAGTTTGGGCACCTGTGATGTCGAGGGTATCCCAGACGACGAATCGCTGAGAGTAAGCTGAGGGCTTTAAGGTGAAGTTGAAAGAATCTTAGCTAAAATACCTGGTCTTGAAGTAAGAGGGATCGAGATAGGTTTCGGCTGTTAACCAAGCAGCTGGTAGTAGTGCTCGTCCTGGTTTAATAACTTTTAACCTTAGGGAGATAATTTCATAAAAATTAAACCACAAATTTCTCTGCAATAGATGAAAAGTTATAATAGTAAAACAAAAGAAATGTTACAGTAAATAACATGATGGATTGGAAATGCGTAAATTTCATAATAAAGTGTATTCTTTCTCCCCCGAATAGGTCACAGGTAACAGGCAAGAGAAATAACACAACTTCCCTTACAACACTCCGTAGAATATGATGTGGATGTGACCTCGAAAGATCATCCTGGAACTCTACACCTGTCTTTCACACGTGAGCTGCACGGAACCAGACTCCTTGCTGGTAATTCAAGTTTGAGTCCACTATTATTGGCGTCTCAGTCATATGCGAAAATTACTGCGGTGTAGGAGGAGAATTGAAAGTTGTTTTTAATTCAAAAAATGAGAAGAAAAAAAGAAGAATAAAAGATTTTATATGTGACAAATACACATAATAGTGATGGGGCGCGAAGGATGCATAAAGTCCCCATAGTATTGATTAACACTATGTTATATATATATATATATATATATATATATATATATATATATATATATATATATATATATATATATATATATATATATATATATATAAATATATATATATTATTATTATATATATATATATATATATATATATATATATATTATATACATATATATATATATTTATATATATTATATAAATATATTAAGAAGTATATATATATATATATATATATATATATATATATTATTATTATATATATATATATATATATATATATATATATATATATATATATTAAGGTATATAAATAAATATTATTAAATTATATTAAAGCTTAGATTATTCTGTTTTTAGAAAGTATTATTATTATATATATATTATTATTACATATATATATATATATACATACATTATTATTATTATTATTATTATTGTTATTATTATTACATATTATTATTATGTTTCATATATATATTATTATATTATATATATTATTATTATTATTATATATTATTATTATTATTATTAATATTATTATTATTATTATTATTATTATTATGTTATTATTATTATTATTATTATTATTATTACAAGCCCATATTACATTTTATATTATTATTATTTATATTATTATTATTACATATTATTATATAAGATATATATATTATTATATATATATTATTATATATTATTATTATTATTATTATTATTATTATTAAATATATATATATATATATTATTATTATTATTATTATTATTATTTCCCATATACATATTATTATTTATATATTATTATTATTATTATTATTATTATTATATATATATTATTATTATTACATATTATTAGCATATTATTATTATTATTATTATTACATTATATATATATATACATACATATATAAACATATATATTTATTATTATTACACATATAGCATATATATATATATATATATATATTATATATACATATATATATTTATTATTACATATATTATTATATATATATATATATATATATATATTATTATTATATATTACATATATTATTATTATATTTTATATATATTATTATATTATTATTATAATATATATATAGGGTATATATATATATATATATATATATATATTATTATTATATATATTATTATATATATATATAGCATATATATATACATTATAGAAGAACAGCTTTATATGATATTAAATGCATGGAGAGGGAAGTCATAAGCGGGGAGGAGAGTCTCTTGATAGATCGCTGCATGAGAAATGATATGAAAACTCATGAACAGTTTCCTTTTCTTTCCATTTTGAGATCCACACAGGCTCATTAAGGCACAGATGGGAATACACAACAGGCAAATTTGACCTGAAATCCGTCAAAGAATATATCATTTCATCAGATAGAAGAATAGTGCAAAATGTAAAGGTATACGGGACGGATCACCACAGATTGTTGTATATTAAGAATGAAGGCGGAGAGGTTGAAGGCGGGGGAGAAAAGGAGTGATAAAATGGAGGTAATGAAAGAGCAGGGAAAGAGGCAAGAATATGAAGCAGGATTGAATGTATTACATGGAACAGATGATGAATGCAGAGACAGTGGATTATTTGGAATGTAGTGATGAAAGCAACAGATGAAACCCTCGGAAAAAGATGGAAAGGAGGAACGCGAAAAAGACATAATAGATGGTGGAATGAAAAGGCTAAAGGAGTGGTCAGGGAGAAGACAGTAAAAATGAGAGAGTGGCTAAGAGACAGAACGGCTCAGTCAAGAGCTCTGTATGTGATGGCCAGAAACACAGTGGAGTGTGAAAAGAAGAGCAAAAGGCAGCAAAAATTGTAAAGGAGGAGCAGAGGGAGGACGTGAGGGGAGGAAGAAGAAAATCTTCCGATTAGCAAAGACTTATCTCGGGGATCGAAGAAAAAGTAGCAAGCTTAAAGGATGAACAGGGAGAAGTGTTAATAAGACCGGAAGATATAAATAGGATGGACAGAATATTTTGGAAAACTTCATGGTGAGGAGGGTCAGGAGGAGAAGGAGGGAGAGGGAAGTGAGACCAAGGGAGGAAGCAGGGTAATTACCAGGAAGAGCTGGAGTGAGGCCTTAAGGAAATGAACAATGGAAGGGCCTCGGGAGAAGATGGATTGCCTATAGAATTAATAAAGAGGGAGGAGAGAAAGGTGAAAGAAGCAGTGTTGAAGTTTATCAACAAGTGCTGGAGAAAGAAAGTAAGGTTCCAGAGGGATGGGAGAAACCATCATTATACCAATATATAAAGGAAAGGGAGATGGGGGTATGTAACAATTACAGAGGTATTTCGTTATTGGACCATCTGGCAAAAGTATACGAGATGATACTTGAAAGAAGAGTGAGGGTAATTGTGAAACCCAGACTTGGAGAGGAGCAGTATGGGTACAGGGCGAATAGAAACACCACAGATCTTATGTTCGCCCTGAGAATGATAACGGAAAATAATAGAATACAACAAAAAGAATTATCGCATTTATAGATCTGGAGAATGGCATTCGATTCGGTACTTAGGAAAGAAATTGTTCGAGGTTTTAGAGAGATTATGAAGTGGGTGGTTACTTAAGAAGGTTTGGAGAGTATGTATAAAATGACAAATGTAATGTAAGAACAGGATATAAAAACGAAAATGGTTTGAGGTAAAAACGGCGCTAAGCAGGAAGTGTATTGTCACCGATTCTGTTTGTAGCATATTTAGAAGTAGTAATTAGGGCAGTGAGGAGGAGGTGGAGGACTTGGATGGAGATGATGGCTATACGGATGAATCTGGCGTGCTGGAGCGAAGACGGAGATAAACTGAGGAGGGTGATGTTGGCTTTTGATATAACAAACCGAGAGAAGCGGGCCTGCATGAAGGTAGATAAAACAGAAATTATGATAGAAAGTAAAGAGGAGGAGAATAGTTGGGTGGTGGAGGTGGATGGTGTGGTGATTAAAAACGGTGAGAAACAGCAAAGCATCTGGGGAAATGTTTGGGAGAGAGGAAGTGCCTTGGAGGTTGCGAGCAGAATTGAGTACGGGAGAACAGCTAGAGCTTTGTATCCTATCATCAGGGATAATGAGATTGGAGGGATTGGAGGGATTGGAGGGGAGGTGAAGAAGATAATTTTCGAGAGCATTTTAACACCTGTTCTTAATGTATAAGTGGAAACATGGAGAAAGAATGAAAAAGAGAGAGCAGAGTGCATACTGCTGAAATGAATGTATTAAGAGCCAAGGCCGGGCGCACCAGAGGGAAGGGAGATAGAAACGAAAGAATTGGAGAAGGTATAGGGAGTAATACCTATTACTCAACAAAGCATATGGCAAGACTAGTGGTGGGGACATTTGAAAGGATGGTCCGGGTGGCCGGGTGGCAGGGTTGGGCAGGGTGGTCAGGGCTGCGGCAGGGTGGCAGGGTGGCAGGGTGCAGGGTGGCAGGGTGGCAGGGTGGCCAGGAGGAGGTAGGACTGGAAACCGAAAGGAGGCAGACCAAGGGGAAGACCAAGGAAAATAGGTTGGTCTCCGTAAAAGACTGGCTGAGAAAGATCAAAGGCCATCAACATCCAGAATGATCAGAACAACGGGTCCTTGGAAGATAGAATGGAGTGGAAGAAGAGATTGGCTGTGCTGACAGGCTCATAATGAGTCTTGGGGAAAAGAGTAAGATGAAGATAAGATAAGATATATATAGATATATTACATATATATATACATATAAAGAAGAAGATATATATATATATATATATATTATATATATATTATTATATATTATATATTATTATTATATATATTATAGGATAAATAAGGGTATATATATATATGTTATTGTTATATATAGTTAGTTATTGTTATTGTTATTATATATATATTTATTATTATTATATACATATATATATTATTATATTATGTTATAACATATATTATATTATTTATATATTATATTTATATATATATATAGGATATATTATACATATATATATATATATATTATTATTATATACATACATATTATTATAGTTATTATTACATACATATATATAGTTATATTATTTCTTATTGATATATATATACATATTATATTATTATTATTATTATATATATATTTATATTATTATTATTATATTATTATTATTATATATATATATATATATATATATTATATATATATATATATATAATATATATATTATATATATATATATTATTATTATTATTAGTTATATATTATTATATATATAGATATATATATATATTATTATTATATTATATATATATATATTATTATTATTATTATTATTATATATGTTATTTATTATACATATATATATATATTATTATTATATATATATTACGTATTTATCCCATAAATTGTTCTATAAGCTGCCTAATGATAAATGCGAAACCTAAGCCAAACACCCAAACCAAAGAACCAGCTAATACCTG
>JABUQX010050824.1:0-10000 GCA_015478945.1 Trachelipus rathkii
TATATATATACAGTACTGGCATATTTATTATGGATTTTTTAAAAATTTGCTATTTTTGAATAAAAAGGTTATGAAATTTAATTTTTTCAACTTTTATGAACTTATTTTAATACACAAGGATAATATAAATATTTTACTATTTATTTACCAAACTTAAAAGTATTGTGTGGCAGTATCTGGCAACAATGACAGATTTGGTGAATTATTCAGTGTTTATTATATTTTTACGTTCAGTTGCTGTCCTGCTTTCACGGGAGTTGTGTGTGTTAGCGATGTTTTACACCTTTTATTATTTGTTATAATTAGTGTATACTAGTGTTTTATTGTATTCTTTTAATAATAATACCATTATTTTCAGATATTTTGGTAGTTTATAAAAGTGATCAAATATGGGTAAAGTTAGTGATTTGAGTCCACGGAAAGTCGGACAGATTAATGTGTTATTGCAAGTGAGCAACTTAAAACAGAAAGAAATAGCAGCAAAACTTGGGGTTTCAACTCAAACAGTTAGTAATATTAAGAAGAAATTGAAATACGGTCACAGTTTGAGCTCAAATAGGGTTGGCAAATGTGGAAAGAAAAGAAAAACAACACCCAGGGAGGACAGAAAAATAGTTCAAATGGCTCTGAAAAATAGAAGACTATCATGTAGGAAGCTTTCCAATGTTCTATCAGCAGAGGGGATTATTATTTCTAGAAGAACCGCCAATAGGAGGTTATTAGATGCTGGATTAAAAGCCTATCGTCCAAGAAAGAAGCCTAGACTAACTTTAGAAATGAAACGGGCACGTAATGCCTGGGCTCAGACTCATATTCATTGGACTTCTGAGCAATGGGAGCAGGTAAGAGTTGATCAGATAGCTATTATTTCTTTTATCACTCATTAAAGAGCATTTGTTATTAGTAAAATCGCAATGACACTTGAAAATATCATTATTACTGAATTATCAACCATCTATGGTTTAAAGTCATGAATTTCTGTACTTGTTTGACTACTTGCATCATCTTCTATGCTTTTCCTACTTTTCATATTGTGTTTTATATTGCTCCAGATTGTATTCTCTGATGAATCCAACATTGCTGTGCTTGATGATCGTGTGCAGAGCGTGAGAAGGCGATCAGGTGAGGAATTTAAACCCAAATGCCTGAAAAAAACGATAAGATTTCCACAGAAAATCATGGTGTGGGGTGCCATTTCTGTTCATGGCCCAAGTCGATTGATGATTGTTGAAGGCACCATAGACCAGCATAAGTATATAAATGTACTACAAACTCGTTTACTACCTCAAACAAGGGATTGGTTTGGCTATAGACCTTGGATTTTTCAACAGGACTCCGCCCTGTGTCATTCAGCGAAGTCAGTAAAGAGATGGTTCGCACAGAATGGCGTAGAGGTACTTCCATGGCCTGGAAATTCACCTGACATGAACCCTATTGAGAGTTTGTGGTCCGTGTTGAAAGATGAAATACACGATGTTCCAATTACGACCAAAGTAAAACTCATAGAACGTGTTATTCAGGTTTGCCTGAAAAAAATCCGAAATTTGTGCAGAACTTTAATTACTGGCATGCCCAGTCGCGTTAAAGCACTTGCGGGTGCCAAAGGTGCCCAAACCAAGTACTAAAATATTTATATTGTCCTGATGTATTAAAATAAATTCAAAAAAATTGAAATTAATTAAATTTCATAACCTTTTTATTCAAAAAAAGCAAATTTTTAAAAAATCCATAATAAATATGCCAGTACTGTATATATATATATATATATATATATATATATATATATATAGAGAGAGAGAGAGAGAGCAGGAGAGAGAGAGAGAGAGATAGAGGAGAGAGATATATATATCATGGGCGTCGCCAGCTTCCAACCTAGGGGGGGCAGCTTAATTTTACAAAACCTTTTATATCTAGATATATATGTGACCATTTATATTTATATATATATATATATATATATATATATATATATATATATATATATATATATATATATATATATATATATATATATATATATATATATATATATAAAAGAAAGAAGACATAAAACTAGAAACATTTGTATGGATAATTAAATGATTAATATTTTTAAAAAAAATTATTTTATTAAAACAATAGAATATCAAATACAATATCCAATGATGGAAAATTCACAATATAGAGCAGTTGCAAAATTGATATTATTAAAAAAGTAATTTCCTTGGGTTCAACGCAAATTTATCAACTATTATTTGAATAAAATAATCATAATTGTCAAACACAAATTTTCTGTGTACACTCATCATAGCCAGTCCGTTTAACCTGTCGTCTTCCATAGTACTTCGCAGCCAAGTCTTGATCCTTAGCAGAGTACTGAAAGAGTGTTCTACTGTATTGGTGGTGCATGGTTGGGCGAGTAGTATCATCAAAGCCTTTTTCGTCGACGGAAAGAAAGGTTCAGGCTCCTTAAGACTTGGGAGACAACAAGATTTTTAGTTCTTCACTACTCAGTTTCTTGTCCTTCAAATTTGTACCAAAGTTCTAGTTCTATGCCTTCTAAGTGGTAAAACTATAAAATGAAGCTGTATTTTCCTTTAACTCGATTATTATGAGTAGCATGTGGAAAGGATGTAGATATGTAGACAGGTGTATTTTCAGTAGAAAACCGTAATTCCAAAGAAGAAGTTATAAAATCCAGATACGGAGTTATTAAGGATCTTCTCCAGAACTCCGTGGGATTTGTTCCTGGATGGTTGCTGCGGTGCTGCTGCCTACCAAAAATTCGTGGTATATTCAGATCAAGTCCCAGTTGCTCGGCGATTTGATTAGCTTCTTTTAACACTTCATCGATGATTTTTTCTTCACCTTTCCGATGGCTCCTAACCATTTCCACAATATATTGAATGTGCTGCGAGGTTTTGACGATATCCAAGGTCTTAGATTGGAGAGCATTTACAACTGGCTCTAACATCGCAGAGTATTTCGCGATCAATATCATAGCCATGATGAATGATGACTTACATGCATCTGAATGCAAGTTAAAAGCGCTTTTCTGTGGCGGTAATTCCTTCAATGGAAAGGATTTCTAATGCTTGCATCATTCGTACAAAGTGCTCCTTAAACACTCTAATGCACTTGTGTTGTTCAGACCATCTGGTCTGGCATAGGCTTGGGACGTTTGGTATTAATTTTTTTTTCAAGACCATCTTCTCGGAAAAAAACGTAATAATGTCCTTTTATAGTTCCCACAGTATTGCGGATTTCTGGTATTGTGTTCAAATCATTTACTACTAGATTTTGTTTGTGTGAAAGAGCAATGAAGAACAATGCTTTTTATACTTTTCCCTCAATATTGCTTTGACACCTTCTTCTTCTTTGTCAGACATCGTAGAACAGCCATCGAAAACCAAGCCCACGCATCGGGATCCAGTTCTTCGGTCGTGACAAAATCGTCAATGGCTTTCGCAATGGTTTTGCGTCAAGCGCTTTCAGTTCTACAAAGCCATCGGACTCTTTGTCGAAATAGCGCAACACTATGGAAATTGTTCCTTTAAAATATCCGTGGTATATTCAAATCAAGTCCCAGTTGCTCGGCGATTTCATTAACTTTTAACACTTCATCGATGATTTTTTTTTCTTCACCTTCGATGGCTCCTCAACCATTTCCCACAATATGTTAACGTGCCGCAGGTTTTGACGATATCATCCAAGTTAGTCTTAGCTGAGAGTACTTTACAACTGGCTCTAACATCGAAGAGTATTTCGCGATCAATATCATAGCCATGATGAACGACGACATGACGCTGAATGCAACTGAAAAGCGCTTTTCTTGTGGCGGTATTTCTTTCAATGGAAAGGATTTCTAATGCTTGTATCATTCGTACAAAGTGCTCTTTAAACACTCTGATGCACTTTTGTTGTTCAGACCATCTGGTCGTATAGGCTTGGGATGTTTGGCATTAATTTTTTTTCTCAAGACCGTCTCGCGAAAAAAAACGTAATAATGTCCTTATAGTTCCCACAGTATTGCGGATTTCTGGTATTGTGTTCAAATCATTTACTACTAAATTTTGTTTGTGTGAAGAGCAATGAAAGAACAATGCTTTTTTATACTTTTTTTCGCAATATTGCTTGGACACCTTCTTCTTTGCCAGTTATCGTAGAACAGCGCCATCGAAACCCAAGCCCACGCATTTTTCGGGATCCAGTTCTTCGGTCGTGACAAAAATCGTCAATGGCTTTCGCAATGGTTTTGCGTCAAGCGCTTTCAGCTCTACAAAGCCATCGGACTCTTTGTCGAAATAGCGCAACACTATGGAAATTGGTTCCTTTCCAGAAATATCAGCGGTTTCATCTGCTAGTAAGCTATACGTGCACGCTTCCTTTATCTTATTAACGATGCTTTCCTTTATAGTAGTACCACATAGAGAAATGATTTATTCTGAATCTGAACTGATTGGTATGTGGCACATTTTTCTTCCCTTTTCAAAATGGTTTTCAATGACTGATCTCCGGCATCTATTCGTAAGCGCACAAATTTTGCAACACTCCCTCATCATGATGCTTACCCGAAAGTGGTAACTGCGCGTACAAGAAAATATCACACATGAAATTATTGAGGATAATATTTTTTTATTTTCTTCTATGATTTTCTTTGAATGCTAGTTAATTTGGATGTCTACCGGCACGTCCTGTAGGAACAATCTTGCAGCTTCAACAGCAGTTTTATACCACTTTGTGTTTGTATGTCCCTTACAAACCGCATGAACATCTTTATATTTAGTGAAAGGTCTTATTGTTAAAGAGCCTAGGACCCCCTCTGAACAAACTTTTATTTGGTGGAAATAAAATACAAAACTTGCAAAATACTCCCTTTAGGTGCCTGGAGTATGTCAGCCAAGGTGAATATGTCTCCAACCATTCATAATTGAATTTCCTCTTTAAGTGGGTAGCATCTTCCAAAAAATTATAGGTCTTAGGTGGAATCCAACACTCTTTCAGTAACTGTTTCTTTTTCTCAGTCGAAATCATAGATGAATGTCCAACGTATCTACCAATGTCATTTTCGTGACTGTCATCTACTGAAACGCTAGCTCCGAAATCTGGACCCATATCTTGACTTGTCGAGGTGCTGGGCCTGGGTGTGGGTTCTTCATCATGCGAAATATGCAAAGTAGGAGGGATTGCCTCTTGTGTAGTCTTAGTTGAATTATTGGTATCTTCTTCGTTTTCACCGCTACCATTTCCAATTTTATCCGAGTTCTTTCTTTTCAAATTTACTGCAAACAATATATATATATATATATATATATATATATATATATATATATATATTATATATATATATATATATATATATATATATATATATATATATATATATATATATATATATATATATATATATATATATATATATATATATATATATATATATATAAATGATCTCTACATATGGTCATAGTTAATAATTTTATTTAGTATTCAAAGATAAAGCAATAGAAAAATTGTGAGTAGTAAATCTTGTTGAAAATTCATACTTTGTGTATTAAAATAAATGAATCTCCTAATATCCATGATCTGATGAAATTGAACTATAACTTTACACTGAGGCGGTGTTGAATTATAGAGTGGTGTCACGGAGTGATAATTTCAATGCTACTTTGAACCTTAAACACTTAATAAAGAATTGAGAATCTGACTGAACACAAAATCTAGAATTTATATATACATATCAACATTAAAAAGAAAAAAAAACACAGATAGAATAACAACACAGCTCTTATCTACAAATTAAAAGAGCATATAAAATGAGTGAGAAGACCGTATCGGCAAGAGAAATGTGAGAAAATGACGATTAAAAATAGCCTTATATATATATTCTTAATATATATATATATATATATATATATATATATATATATATATATATATATATATATATATATGGTATATATATATATATATATATATATATATATATATATATATATATATATATATATATATATAATGTAAAACGTATTTAATGGGCTACCTGGAACGGGACGTTGATCAAAAAAAAAAACGCAGGTAGACTCTATAAGAGTAAACACTTTTAGGGGCCCCCCTGCCCCCCCCCCCCCCCCCCCTTTCTCTCTTTCTATGCATTGCTCTTTATATATGCTACATATATTGGTTATTATTTTTATTACAGCAGTTAATATATATAGCATATATATATATATATATATATATATATATATATATATATATATATATATATATATAAAAATAATTTTTTTTATCAAAATATCAGAGAAAATATTTAAAGAAAAACTTGTTTAAAAAATAACTTTTTATACTATTATTATTTTACAATAAATTTTAACCCAAATTTAATAATTAATTCTTTACAAATAGAAAGAATTAGAATTATGTAAATTAATAAATTAATACAATTTTAGTAGCATAAATTTGAAAAGAAAAAGGAATAATGTAATCATTCATATATAGGCACAACTGAATTTGGAGTGACAATTTTGAATAGACAAAAGTCCCCTAATTTCCCTAATATATTCTCATGAAAATTTTATTTCTCCCTAAGAAAAAAGAGGTGATTGAGTCAGTAAAGGAATGCCTGGAGAAGAGGAATGTGAGTTTCTGACAGAGGCGGGAAGAAAGGTATATAGAGTGAATGGTGGGGCTTTGTGAGGGGTATGGTTATGGCCCACCTGGGCCAGGGATGAGCCCTACATTGAAGAGATGCCATAGTAAAGGTCCGTCACGGTCCGAAGCTTTAGGGTGGATTTTCTGACTACGATGAGTTCTCAGTAAAAGGTATAAATTGGGCGGTAAGGCTGGGCTTTCTTTCGACTTAAGTCATATTCTTCTTCCCTTTTTTCTGTTTCCGGTGCATGTATCGCACCTTACCCCCAGTCTTGCGGGAGAGAAGCTTGGTGATGTTGATATATATATATATATATATATATATATATATATATATATATATATATATATATAGATATGTATGTAAGTAGATATATATATATATATATATATATATATATATATATATATATATATATATATATATATATATATATATATATATATATATATATATATATATATATATATATAGAGAGAGAGGAAAGAGATGATTTTATTTACAGGAAAGGAAAGATGGAATGGATTTGAGTGGAATAGGCAAATTTTATGGCATGAAGGAATTTAATGAATAGAAAGCAAAAGCTGTCATTGGACATGACCTCCTCAGTTTGAACGTTCAGAGTCAACAATTTTAAGACTGAACAATTTTTAAGGGAGTATCAATAGACATTAAAACGTTCTGGACGCTGACATAGCCCTGCACTTGGAATTCGACAACTGGCAACCTATGTTGCTATTTTATTTAAAGAAATTTTAGACGGATATAGATCTGTAAGTATACATTAACGCATCTGTAAACCAAGTATAAACGTACTTATTCATGCTGACATACACCCATATATATACACACATACAAGCAAACACACACACACACAAATATACATGCAAACATAATATATATATATATATATATATATATATATATATATATATATATATATATATATATATATATATATATATATATATATATATATATATATACATGCCATATTACATACATACATATTATTATTATTATTATATATACACAGTATATATACATACATATATATATATATATATAGAGCATATATATATATATATATATATATATACATATATATATATTATTATTAGTATATATATATATATATATATATATATATATATATATATATATGCAAGCAAACCAAACAAACATACATACATACATAAATTTGAGATATGAATATTCGCGTTCACACACGTACACATCGCGAAATGCATACACATTAACATTATGAACCGTAAAAAATTCTAAAATTGCGGGGATATTTGAATATATTGGAACGGCAGTATTCCGACCCTTGGAAAAGGAAGAAGAATAGGAGGAAAATTAGTTTTGATTTTGTTAATGGTCGGACAAGTTGTGAATGTGAGTTTATTAAGATATTTTGTACGTAGTCGATTTTGATTTCTTGTGAATAGAGTTGGAAATTTTTAGTGGAGAGTATACAAAGGATTCTATTAGTATTTTGTGATGTAAGGAGGAACGATGAGATGTAAGAGAGGAGTTTCTATTGTCGTTTATTAGGTCCTGTTTGTGTTGGTAAAGTCTCCGGTCAAAGTCATTTGTCTCTCCTATGTAAAGTCTATTGCAGAGGGTATAGTGTGTGTGCATTGAGTGGGGTTAGATGCGGGTTTAGGTGGGTGAAGAGATTGTTTGAGGGGAGATGGAGTTTAAAGGGGTGAGGATAATATGTTCGGGCATATGTTACCATCCACCCAAACCAGCACCCAACCCCACTCAATGCATATACACTATACCCCGCCAATGATACACTGCCTTTGCAATACTTCTACTACACTACTTACTTCAGAATTCTACCCTATAAACCATCAGGACCTGCAGCTTTACTTTGGTCAATATGGTACAGTAAAGATTTAATTTCTTTAATTTCAATTTCAAACTCCATAAGTCTATTTATTACATTCATACCAGAACTATTAGTGTCTAAACTATTAAATTTATTAATCAATCTTTAATCAGGAAACATTGGCCCTAAATAAACATTGAAATGTTACCAAATTCCTTATCTGAACTTATTAAATTTTCATCAATTTTTATTCTTACTTTTAAATTTATGAAAGCTAAAAAACTTCTTCAGGTTCTTATACTATTCATTGCAAAATTAATTTCTGCCAAACTCATTGCCTTTTCATTGACTGGTTAAGTTCATTTTTAATTTTTCTATAAATTTCTATATCTTACCCACTACAACTACTACTACTACTACTACTACTACTACTACTACTACTACTACTACACTACTACTACTACTACTGAATTTTTTAAAACATCTACGCTGTTCATCAATTTTCTCATTTATCTCTCTATTACATCAAATAGGTTTTCTCTTCGCCACCATAATGGGTCTGTCATTAAAATATACTGGGTGAATAATATTCATCAAAATTTGATAGCAAAGCGTTTTACATAATTAAACAGTTATGGTCTTTAAACTCCTTATCAAGGTCAATTATTCTAAGCATGTCTTGAAATTTGTAAAATCGACATTTCGGAAATCTAAGATTTTTTCCTTATTAACTTGTAATTTGACCTAGATATTACATTCCTATTAAATCTTATTAAATTATGGTCACTACCCTCGAACTCTCCTCAAATCTAACCTCATCCACCATACTTTCATCGTTAGTTCCAAAAACGCGTTGTCTAGTATACACTTATAAACACAGAAAGTTCTATGATCCACATTAGAATAGAAATGTTATTAACCCTCCTTGATTCTCCTACTGATAAATCTTTCTTGCCTCTTGCCAAAACTATCTCTAACAACTTCTGTAAATCTCTCTTTCCTCCTCTTATTCGATTTGATGGTTCTGTTGCTAATTCTCCAACAGAAAGGTCAATCTCTTCGGCCTCCTATTGTCCTCTAACTCAACCTTAGACGATTCTGGCATTCATCCTCCTCCTTCTTCTCTTAGGTGTCCTATGCCTGTGTGATGACATTTGATCGGGTGCATGGCCCTGAAATCTATGAACGTTAGGGAGGCGGGTGGCCCGGATGGCATTCCTCCCTCGAGTTTTGAGGGGAGCGCTTTCGTGCTGACCCCACCCCTCGTTCAACTATATTCTATGTCTCAATACTAATACTTTCCCCCAGTGTTGCAGCACGCACATGTCCAACCTGTTTCGAAAAAGGGAAGCCGCTCTGATCCTTCTAACTATCGCCCTATGGCTCTCACTTGTATTCTATCTTAAGATTTTTGAAACCTTTCTCAACTCTCATTTCCTAGATCATCTGGAGTCTCATTCACTTTTCCGATCGCCAGCACGGCTGGCGCTCGAGGTCTACTGGCGATTTACTTCATGGCCCAACTGATT
>JABUQX010050824.1:17500-22500 GCA_015478945.1 Trachelipus rathkii
TAATAATAATAATAATATTATTATTATTATTATTATTATTATTATTATTATTATTATTATTATTATTATTATTATTATTATTATTATTATTATTATTATTATTATTATTATTTATTATTCATTATTATATTATTATTATTTTGATTTAAATTAATTCATTCTATTTACTTGAAACTAATATCTGATATTATTATTATATTTTATTATTTAATATTATTTTATTATTATATTATTATTCTTATTTAATTATTATTATTATGATTATTATTATTATATTATTATTATTATATTTGTATTATTATTTATTATTATTTATTATTATTTATATAAATATTATTATTATTATTATTATTATTATTATTATTATATTATTATTATTATTATTATTATTATTATTATTACTTATTATTATTATTATTTATGTATTAATATTATTGTAATATATTTATTCTCTATTGGATAAAACTGAATAATAATTGTATATAAGAATTACTTCTTCCTATATTAGTTTCATTTATTATTATTATTATTAATATTTTATTTATTTATTATATTATCTTATTATTATTATTACCTTATTTTTTATTATTATTATTATTATTTATTATTATTATTATTATTATTATTATTTATTATTTGTGCAAAAGACAAAAAATATTTAACAAAACTTGGCTTAATAATTGGCACTAATTTAAATGCAAAGTAAGTTAAAAAAAAAAAATTATGCTAACATTAAGTAACATTAACCAACAAGTTTATTTGCAAATGAGAGTACATTGCGGATCAAAAAGTATTATAAACTTTGAACACTGACAAGATGACAAGTAACATAAAAAACATCTAAAAAACCTGAATTAAACAAAAGAGATGTCTTATGCGCTTTTAAAAAAAGTATATAGTAAAGAAATAAAAACTCTAAAAACCAATTAAAAAAATAATAAAAAAGATTAGCTCTTTTAAGGAAAAAACTTATAAAGAAGACCTAATTGTATCATAGATAAAACTACTCTCAAACCTGAAATTAAATAAAGAAGCTTTTTTCAAAACTTTAAACCTAATTGGTATCAAAGATAAAACTCTACATGTAATTAAATAAAGGAGATCTTTTCAAAACTTTAAACCTAATTGGTGTCAAAGATAAAACTCTACCTGTAATTAAATAAAGAAGCTCTTTTCAAAACTTAAAACTTATTTGATATCAAAGATAAAATTATAAACCTGAAATTAAATAATAAAGAAACTCTTTTCGAAACTTAAAACCTAATTGGTATCATAGATAAAACTCTAAACCTGAAATTAAATAAAGAAGCTCTTTTCCAAACTTTAAAACTAATTGGTATCAAAGATAAAAACTAAACCTAAAATTAAATAATGAAGCCCTTTTCAAAACTTAAAATCTAATTGGTATCAGAAACAATGATGAAATGAAATTGAGATAATCTGTATATAATGTCGTGGGCAGCAAGGTAAAACAACTTAAGTAACATAATGGTTGCATAGTATCTTAATGTTAAGACAGTTTAAGGAACGACCTATCCAATAATTATTATTAATTATCCAATTATTATAACTAATTATCAAATTAATTATAATTAATTCGAATTAAAACAGGCTAACTGACCAAAAATATTACATAGAATTGCATGAGAGAGTAACGAATGATTCATATTTTTTTCATATAGTACAAACATCAGTGTATAAAAAAATACGTTACAAAAAGGTTGCTTAGTAAAAAAAATATATATATTATTCTTATATATAACACAATTTTTTAAATATTAATTTAAATTTTAGCAATAATTTAAACATTATTATTATTATTATTATTATTATTATTATTATTATTATTATTATTATTATTATTATTATTATTATTATTATTATTATTATTATTATTATTATGATTATTATTCTTTTAATGAGAGAAATGTATTGTCACAAATTATTGAGTTAATTATTATTGGTGTATATATGTCATTAGTAGTAGTAGTCGTTAGTAGCAGTGTAGTAAGTAGGACCCAGTAGTAGTAGTCTAGTTATAATTTATATTATTATTATATAATTATTATTAATTAATATTATTTTATTATTATTATTACTGATTACTATTATTTGATTATGCTCTTTAATTATTATATTATTTATTATCTATTATCTATATTATTTATTATTATTATTATTACTATATTCTTAAATTAATATTAAATATTTATATTATTTTATTATTATTTCATTATTATTATATTATTATTATTATTATTATTATTATTATTTATTATTTATTATTATTATTATATTTATATTATTATTATTATTATTATTATTATTATTATTATTATTAATAATTATTTTATTATTATTATTATTATTATTATTATTATTATTATTATTATTATTATTATTATTATTATTATTAAAACCTTTTTATATATATATATAATATATATATACTATATATATATATATACTATATTTGTAATACTAATAAGTATTGATAAGAATATAGTATATATAATATATATTATATATATAGGTATGTATGTGTGTGCGTGTATAGGTAAGTGCATAATTAAACTTTAAAATAGTAGCTAAAATAAAATCTGAAACCTGATCTTATTTCAAATTCATTCAAAGACATACACTATACTATGCAGATGCACACACACATACATACACACACACATATTTGCGTGAGCCCAAAGACATTCATTCACGCACATATACACGCATACACACATGTATATATACATGAACTTCATTATAATAAAATTTAAAGAATAGAGGAGTATAAAAAAATAGGGGAAAAAAAAAAAAAAAAAAACTGCGAAAAAAAAAAAAAAAAAAAAATTTGTCAAAAAAGAAAAAATAAAAGAAAAAAAAAAATCTTTTAAAACTGAAAATCTCCCTTCTCCATTCTCCCCCCCAACAACCGGCCAACCGCCCCCCACCCCCTGCCCCTCACCCCAACCCCAAAATAAAGGAGAAAAAATACTTTAAAAAAATTCACTCCAGAAAATTTTTGGTTAATTAATGAAAAGTTTTATTCAGGTTTTTATTTCATTACAAAAACACAGACAAGTTAATAATATATATATATATATATATATATATAAATAATTTAATATATATCTTAAATATTTTTATTTATTAAATTACTTACATATATATACTATATATATATATTACACATATATATATATATATATACTATATATACTATATATATTATATATATATGTATATATACTACTTTTAACTATATATATTATTATATATATATATTATATACTAACGACGCTATACTCATATATATATATAAGTATATAATATATATATATATATTATTATAGACTATAACTAATATATACATATATATAATATATAAAAATATTTATATATTATATAAAAATAGTACTATATATTATATTATATAATTATTATATAGTATATAATATATATATCTATATTATATAGGATAATATTATAATATATATATTATTATATATATATAATATATATAAAGACATATTATTTATATTATATATAATACTATATATATATATTATATTATGATATTATAATAGTTAGATATTATATATATTTATATGTGATGTATAAAATATTTTTATATATATAATTTTTATATATATGTATTAATATTATAACTATTTATACCTATAATATAATTAGATTATATATAATATATAAATATATATATATTATAAGTCTTTAACTATTATATATATGATATTATTAAGTTAATATATGTAGGTATATTTAAAATAGTATATTATCGCTATATAATATGTTACTATATATATATATATAATAGTAGTATATATATTATTATAGTATATATATATATTAATACTATTATCCTAATTATAATATTATATACTATATTCCCGCCTAATTACTATTATATAATATATATAAAATATATATATATATATATATATATATTATATATATATCACCTTTCTCACCATCCAGCCTGTTAGGGAAATTCTGTCATTTACTACACCTCCAAAGTCTTCACCCATTTCTGTTATCGAACGTCCTGTCCTCTTCCACCTCCTCTAGCGTCCTATTCCTTCGTTGCAAAGCTTTAATCATCTCCTCCTCAGCCTTCCCGAAGGTCGCCTTCCCTCAAGTCTCCACCCCGCTCCCCCTCTCTATCCTTTTCACGTGTTCTAACCATCTCAACGTATTTCTTTCCACATATTCCAGGGTCGATATCACGCCCAGTTTCCTCCTTACCTGCTTGCTCACTCCTCATTCTATCTCTCAGCGCCACACCACTGATAATTCTTAACACTCACATCTCAACCGCCTCTATCCTGCTCCTCTGCACAGTGTTCATTGCCCAACACTCCGATCCTTATAGTAAAATAGGTCTCAGTATTGTCCTGTGTATCACTACCTTCACCTCCGTAGGTATTCCCCCTTTCTTTCAGTAGTGGATATAATATTCCCACGTTTCTGGAGAACTTTCCCCATTCTCTCCCTCAGCTAATCATCTTGTCTCCCCTGTTCATAGAACACAACACCCAGGTATTTAATCTTGTTCACTTGTTTAAGACTGGTCTCCAATATCTTTACCACTCTCTCTTCATTCTCTCTGGCTATCATCATCATCGTCATTTTCTCTCTCTTTATCCTCATTTCCCTCGCGCTCAACATCTCACTCCACCTATTCATGGCCTCTTGTAAGTCTTTCAACCTTGATGAAATATCACCCACGTCATCCGCGTGCACCAGCGTTTGTTCTATGTTCTCCCATGTACAAATTCTTTTTAGGCAGCTATCCAGGTACAATATAAAAAGTAGCGGTGACAGAACACCGCATGGTCTCACCCCAGTCCTCACATTAAACAATCTCTCCCCACTCCCTCCATCTCTCACCATATTTGTTGGGTTTTCATACATGCCCTTAATCGCCGCTGTCAATTTCGGAGGTATGTCATATTCCGGGTCTTCCAGTACTCTCCACAATCTTT
>JABUQX010050824.1:32500-37500 GCA_015478945.1 Trachelipus rathkii
CTAACTTTATATATATTCAAAAAATAAACAGATAAACTGTCAAATTTCCTCTCTAATTTCCAAACTATTTTCATTTTCCATGTAAATTTATTTGAAATTTCGAATATTATGATGCAGAAAAAAGCAGTTCAAAAAAGTTGTTCATCACAATGAATATTTAAGCGTAATCTTTTCTCATCAAATACATTATCTTCATGCTGAAAGGCCTCTCTGAGTATATTGATGAAACAGGGACTTCAAACATTCTTCTTGCTATTGAAGGCTCATTCTAAGAATTTCTTGAGGTCGATGATGATAATTGTTCCACATTCTCAAAACAGTATTCAATATCTTTAAATTTATACTTTATTGTATATTTAATTTTACCTTTAATCCACTTCGAAGCCATTTTCTTTAACAGTTTGAGGAAAAATATTCATCTTATATCGTGAACCAACATATGTTTTAACAACATGAGCACGGCTATCATAAATATTAAATCTGCTTTTCAAATCACTGATCTCCATAAAAAAAAATTATGCATGTGTCTATTTAAACCTCTGAGTAGTAATGAAAAATTATGGGAAAATAATATATAGTGTAAAAAGAAACTATAAAAACCGAAAAAAATTTCGGTTAGCAAAACCGAAATTTTTTTCACCAATATATATAGTATATAGTTATATATATGTATATATATATAATATATAATATATATATATATATATTATATATATAGTATTATATACTATATAATATATATATATATTATATATATAATAAAATATATATATATATTATATATATTATGTATATATATATATAATATATTATATATATATATATAATATATATATTAGTATATATTATATATATAATATATTATATATATATATATAATATATATAATATATAATATATATATATATATATATATATATATATAAATATAATATATATATAAACCTGTTAATAGAAGCAGAATAGAGAAGGCAATTGAATCGTGGCTCAGAACTACGCAATAGCGGGTTTAATAAAGCTTTCAGAAATAGATCGCGAATGGAAGAAAAGGACATAAGAGAGATTTTAAAAAACTCTTTCGATATGGAAAAAAAAGATGAGGAAAAAAAACCATTAAAGAAAACAAGGAATAAATAAATGATAAAATAATCGTCCTTTTTAAGGTATATAATGAGTACGGTTAGCTGAGAACAACTAGAATTAGGAAAAATAGAAAAGAATGTCCCATAAGGGAAGGTTATATTCGTAATAAAGGTTTAGTTTAATAAAGTCAACAACAAAGCAAGAGATGATACTAGAGAAAAGGAAGAAGAAAAATAGAATTGAGTCCTTATTTACTGGTAAACCATGCAATGACTTTTCAAGTCATAATATAATATATTAGTATATAATATATATATATATATAATATATAATATATATTATATAATATATATATATATATATATATTAATATAGATATATATATATATTATATTATATATATATATATATATATATATATATTATATATATATATATATATTATGTTGTGTGTGTGTGTGTGTTGCGTTGTGTGTGTGCGTGGTTAAAATTGTGAATAATCTTCTAGTTCAAATTACAGGAAGTACTGTATTAGAAACTACAAACATTAATATCCAAAAATGGATTTTTCAACAAAATATCTGATAGGTTTTTAATTAATTTTCGTCATTTTATCCATATATTAGTTTTCAACGAAAAATTTTGGAAAAATAACGCTCCGAAAATTTTAAACCGGTTAATTTAGTCCGTTCGTTAGGGAAAGTAAGTGAGGATGTTTTTCCGCGATTATGGATATATTCGATATCATTATATTTTTGTCAATAACTGATAAATTTTTTACAATTATCTATAAATGATGTCGATTGTATGTAAAAAATGTACGTAAATAAATTAAAAAATTTAAATATATTTTGGGAACGATTTTTTTTTATGTTATTACACATAAAATAATATAATAAAGCTAAATAAATTATATATAAATTATATATATATATATATATATATATATATATATATATATATATATATTATTATATATATATATATATATAATATATATATATATATATATATATATATATATATATATATATATATTATATATATATTTAATATATATATATATATAATATATATATATATATATATATATATATATATTATACATATATATATATATATATTATATATATATATATATATATAATATATATATATATATAATATATATATATATTATATAATTATATATATATATATATTATATATATATATATATATAATGACAGTCAAACCATCTATGTTTTGCTAACGTTTAAGGCAACTTAGATCAATGTAGGTTAGGTTTAGGGGCTAAACTAAAGAAGTTACCCGCATCATATCTTAAAAACTAAGATAGGTACAAGAAAACTGATTTCATATATGGAATCAGCGTATGAATTTGTACGGAAAATGAAAAATAAAAAAAATTTTTTATTTTTTTTTTTTTTTTTTTATATCTCCAAAACTACGATAGGTAGAAGAAAACTAATAACATATATAGAATCAGCGTGTGAAATGTGTATGATAAAAAAGGAAAAAAAATTTTTTTATACCAATAACATATTTGGAATAAGCATATGAATTTTTTTTTAGGGGGCTCGAGCCGACGGTGGGATAGAGGGGGGGACGAAGTTCCCCCCGTCGTCCCCCGGGAGGCCGAGAGACCCCGACTCTTTGCATCTTTGCGGTTTACCCTGGGGTATTCCTTTAGCTAAAAAAAAAAACAACAATTTTTTTCAATTTTTTTCATACAAATTTCATACGCTGATTCTAAATATGTTATTTTAGTTTTCTTGTACCTATCTTAGTTTTGGAGATATAAAAAAAAAATTAAAAAAAAATAAAAATATTTTTTTTCAATTTTTCATACAAATTTCATACGCTGATTCTAAATATGTTATTAGTTTTCTTGTACCTATCTTAGTTTTCGAGATATGATGCGGGTTAACTTCTTTAGTTCACCGGTTTAGGCCTATGACATCGGCGATTCGTATAGGTTAGGCCTCGGTTTAGGATCCAGCTAGTTCAGGTTATGATACGTTTGTTAAGTTTACGCATAGTAAATCTGTGTATACTTAACAAATGCTTATCGTAACTGAAAAAGAAGGGACCCTAAACCGAGACCTAAACCTATATGATCGTCGATGCCGTAGAACCTAACCTAACCTAGATGGATCATCGTTGCCCAAAAGTAGACCTAACCTAGATGGTTTGACTGTCCTTATATATATATATATAATAATATATATATATAATATATATTATATATAAAATATATATATAATTATATATATATATATATATATATATATTATATATATATCAGGCGCGGCTCGTCCTAAAAAATATTGGTAGTTGCATTTGCATTTTTCCTACCCACACACCAATTATATATATATATATATATATATATATATATATATAATATAAATATATTATATATATATATATATATATATTATAATATATATAATATATATATTAGTTATTATAATTATATATATATATATATTATTATATATATATATTTATATTATATATATATATATTATTATATATATATATAATATAATATATATATATATATATATATAATTAATATATATATATAAATATATATATATATATATATATATATATATATATATTCTTTCTTCTGTCCTCCCCAGGAAGGTGCTGGTCTTGTAGAAAACCACCGACCTGTCAGTGGACTCAGCATGCGTTTCCATTCGGCTCTGTCTTTCCCACATCCTTCTCCCTTGGTATTTCCTACATCGCAGGCAGCCCACATCTTCAATCAAACGAATCTTGCAAGATTCCCCCCTCCATCTCTCGCCTTGGTCCTTCCTCTGAGTCTTCTTGCGCATCCGGGCATCCACTCCCATCGTTTCTTCGCCAGCTTGTCTTCCTGCATCCTTTCCAGGTGTCCCCACATCTGATTCTTGCGACATCCATCCTCCTCACCATAGGTGTCACTCCGACTTCCCTTCTGACTCTTTCACTCCTTGTTCTATCTTTCTTAGTCTTTCCAATTATTGCTCTTAAGATCTTCATCTCCGTTGCCTGTATCCTACTTTCATGCTTTTTGGTAGTACACCATGTCTCTGCACCGTATAGCAATATAGGTGCTAACACTTCTTCGTAAATACTTCTTTTCACCTCTATACCCATATACTGGTCTTTCATCAAAGGATACACAGCCCTTGCCGCTCTTCCGAACTTCGTTATCCTATGCGTGATTCTGCATCACACCCTCCGTCCTCTGTATATATTCCGCCCAGGTATTTAAATTCTTTAACTTTCTTCAAGCTCTCTCCATTTGCCATAATCTCCAAACCCTCCTCCTCCACTCTGCTCACGATCATCACCTTCTGTTTTTCTCAGTGTTTCAATTTGTAAACCCTTTTGCTCAAGTTTTTTCCGCGAAACATCTAGTAATTCTTTCCATTCCTTCTCTACTTTCACTCCACACCGCCAAATCATCCGCATATGCCATGATGTCTCCCTCCATTTCCCCACCTCCTCTTTAACCTCCTCAATGACTTTATCGATATAAGCTATGAACAATAAGGGTGACAATACGCTTCCCTGTTTCACCCCCTTCGCCACCTCAAACCATTTTTCATTTTTATACCCTGTTCTCACATTGCACTTTGCCACTTTATAGATACTCTTCAGTGCATCACACAATCTCCTCCCCACTCCATAATTCTCTTCTAACACCCTCCATAATCCATTCCGTAGGTACCGTGTCAAATATATTATATATATCTATATATATACATCTATATATTATATATATATATAATATATATTATATTATATATATATATATATATAATATATAATATATATATATATATATATGTTGTGTGTGTGGTGTGTGTGTGTGTGTGAGTGTGCGCGTGAGTGCGTGTGGTGTTTTAAAAAAAGAG
>JABUQX010050824.1:42500-45000 GCA_015478945.1 Trachelipus rathkii
TGGCGAGCGCATCATTCCTTTTATTGGCTGCAGCTTCTGAACATAATTAACTGAGCCCCTCCCAAACATCTTTGTGGGGTTACTTGACATCTGAGTCGATTTGGCAATCACGAATCTTCTCTTCCTGTGACCTTCGAACATTCTGACTTCGCTGACTCTGTACAAAGAAATGGCTTTTGTCAGTAAAGAGATCTTTTCTCCACTGGTTTTTCGTCCATTCGTTGTACTTTTTTATTTGTCCATTTTACACCGCTTTCTTTCATAGCTTTGGTTAAAAGCTGTTTCTTGACAGGTCTTCTGGCTTTTCGTCCGACCACAATAAGGCCCCTGCGAACTGTAGATGAACTGATTTGGATTTTTTCTCCTTCAAATTCGTATTCAATGCGTCATTCGTCTTGCGGGGATCCTTTTTGCTTTGTCAAAGCAAATAAGCGCATCTTAAAGGGGTTGTTTTCTTCTTACGACCATACTTGCTTATATTGAGGAGAAGATCCGGTTTGCCTGCTCACGCTTGATGACACCGGCTTAACAGGTTGTAAACAGCAACACCCACTGAAGCACATCTCTCGATAACGTCTTAGCTTGTTGTTCGTTTCAGAGTTACGATCTTCGGGTACGTTTTCCTAGGTGTCACATTCCATCTCGAACGGAGATCGTAAGTCACAGCTAGTCAGTTTTACAATCGAAGAATACTTGTAGTGTTAATGTAATGATTGCATCAGCCAATGTACCACTACGGCGGTTGGACTCAGGATTCCTAAAAGCTGACGCAGTTACAGTACCAGCTGACGTAATAAATAATGGTAGTCAGCCAACATTAAAAAATGATTAAATTGACATTTCGTGTTTGTTTTCAATACAGGAGTCAAGTAATATAATAAACATGCTTTGTTTCAATATTAGCACAAATTAATTTGCATAGAAGGAAAATTGGTGTATTTATACGAGAAGGAGTATGGTAATAACAAAAATCAAGCGTGTTCAAGAATTGGTTAGGACGATCTGGGATATGTGTAAGTTTCTTAATTAACTGTTCCAGATCGTTGAGAATACTGAATGTTTTGGCTTCTTCCCCTCCTTCATCAGTATGAGTGGAACCCAACCACTCAGTGTGGTGTAACGTTGAAATCCCCTAAATAGAGGACATCAAACATTTGGATGAGAAGAAGTAACAGTAACAGTCTCAAGAGAAGTAGTAAGATATCAAAAAAAAAACAAACAACAAAAAAAACAGAAAATCTGTTCCATTAGGGGAGAAGTAGCAATCACAGATATGGAAAAGTAGTAAGGAGAAAACATTTGAAGCCATATAACATCAACGGTAGGAGATTCAAGATTCTCGAGACGTGTTACAAGAGTGTTAATGTTTATATAGCCACAGACTCCGCCATTCAGTCGGGAATTATTAAAGAAAAGTTATAGTTGAAGATATTAAGTTTATTTGAAAAAGGATCCCTAGCTAGCTGGGTCTCAGACAGTGCAAATGTTAGGTTTGAGAGTTAAGAGTGTGAAATTCTCCGATTCCTGATCTACATTCAGGCCATAGACGTTGGGCAAAGTTAATAGAGAACGCCCAGCCCTGCGCCCACCCCTCATCTTTTCTGTCCAGTCCAGTCCAAGCAGCCACTCATATACAAACAACACCCACAAAATCTCACACGACAGAATTGCTGACAACAAATAACTAAAACTGATATAACTAGAAGTAATAATAATAAATAAACTGATATAAAATGTATAAATAATACAACAATAATATGCAGTATATATATATATATATATATATATATATATATATATATATATTATATATATACTATATATATATATATATATATTATACTATATATATATATATATAGCCGGCAAATCTTAACTAACATAATAAAGCCGTCATCAAATGT
This sequence comes from Trachelipus rathkii, assembly GCA_015478945.1. Classification (NCBI taxonomy): domain Eukaryota; kingdom Metazoa; phylum Arthropoda; class Malacostraca; order Isopoda; family Trachelipodidae; genus Trachelipus; species Trachelipus rathkii. The sequence goes on from JABUQX010050824.1 coordinate 44,405, forward strand.
GTTTTTCCAAATAGAGTTCAAGCAAAAAAACTGTTTACTAAAGGAAATTGTCACTTTAAATGTATTCACAATTTTCTAGTATTTAAGCTACCTTCGCTTTTATTTAATTTTTATCAAATAATGTTTAAAAGAATAAAAAAATAAACACTAAAAACTTAGCTTAAGCTTCTGACGATAAAATTTTCAACTGAAATCCTAATCATTTGTAATAGTAAATATTAAAAAACAATTGGCAATGAATTAAAAATTAAAACCAAAATCCAAAATAGCAACCAATGACATTTAAATAAAAGCTTGAAAGAACATTTAAAACTTAAAACTAATTAAAAAAAAAATATTAAAAAAAAACAACGAATGCGACGATAACCACGAAGTACAACACAAGTGACAACTATCGAACTATATATTATATATTAATATATATATATATATAATATATATATATATAATATATATAATTATATATATATTATATATATATTATATATATATATATATATATATATATATATATATATATATATATATATATATAGTATCTATATAATATATGGCCAGCCTCTAGAAGACCACAATCCATATCTCAAAACTACAAC
>JABUQX010050824.1:50000-55000 GCA_015478945.1 Trachelipus rathkii
TAAGCTAAGTTTTAGTTTAATATTTTTATTCTTTTAAACATTATTTGATAAAATATAGGATTTTAGCTTTAGTGTTCTTTTTAATTATCATTGCAATATAAAGTTAATTTTAGATTTTAACAAAATATCTACCCGAAATAACAAAATAACAGCAAATAACAATAACAAAATATCCACCAGTTGGTTTGATTGCTTTATTATTTAGTTAAGATTTGCCGGCCTATATATATATATATATATATATATATATTATATATATATATATATTATATATATATATATTATATGATCTATATATACTATTCTATCATTATACCTGTATTTATTGTTGTTTATTTATACATTTATATCAGTTTTATTTATTATTATTACTCTAGTTATATCAGTTTTAGTTATTGTGTTGTCAGCAATTTCTGTGTGTGAGCATTTGTGGGTGTTTGTTTGTATGAGTGGCTGCTTGACTGACTGGACAGAAAAGATGAGGGGGTGGGCGCAGGCTGGGGTTCTCTATTAACTTTGCCAACGTCTATGGCCTGAATGCTAATCAGGAATCTGCGGAATTTCACCTCTTTAACTCTCAACCTAACATTTGCTACTGTCTGAGACCCAGCTAGCTAGGGATCCTTTTTCAAATAAACTTAATATCTTCAACTATAACTTTTCTTTAATAATTCCCGACTGAATGGCGGAGTCTGTGGCTATATAAACATTAACACTCTTGTAACACGTCTCGAGAATCTTGAATCTCCTACCGTTGATGTTATATGGCTTCAAATTTTTCTCCTTACTACTTCCATTATCTTGTGATTTTGCTACTTCTCCCCTAATGGAGTAGATTTTCTCGTTTTTTTTTGTTGTTGTTTTTTTTTGATATCTTACTACTTCTCTTGAGACTGTTACTTCTTCTCATCCAAATGTTGATGTCCTCTATTTAGGGGATTTCAACGTACACCACACTGAGTGGTTGGGTTCCACTCATACTGATGAAGGAGGGGAAGAAGCCAAAACATTCAGTATTCACTAAATAGAAATAAGTATAAAAAAAAAAAAAAAAATAAAAATAATAATCCAAAACATTCAGTATTCTCAACGATCTGGAACAGTTAATTAAGAAACTTACACATATCCCAGATCGTCCTAACCAATTCTTGAACACGCTTGATTTTTGTTATACCACTACTCCTTCTCGTTATAAATACACCATTTTCCTTCCTATGCAAATTAATTGTGCTAATTAATTGAAACAAAGCATGTTTATATATTACTTGAACTCCTGTATTGAAAACAAACACGAAATGTCAATTTAATCATTTTTTAATGTTGGCTGATACCATTATTTATTACGTCAGCTGGTACTGTACTGCGTCAGCTTTTAGAATCCTGTCCAACCGCCGTAGTGTACATTGGCTGATGCAATCATTACATTAACACCTACAGTATTTCTTCAGATTGTAGAAACCTGACTAGCTGTGATTCGATCTCCGTTCGAGATGGATGTGACACCTAGGAAACGTACGAAGATCGTAACTCTGAACGAACAAACAGCTAAGACGTATCGAGAGATTGCTTCAGTGGTTGGTGCTAGTTTACCAACTGTAAGCCGTGTCATCAAGCTGAAGCAGGAAACCGGATCAGTTTCTCCTCAATATAAAGGCAAGTGTGGTCGTAAGAAGAAAACAACCCCTTAAGATGACGCTTATTTGCTTTGACAAAGCAAAAAGGATCCCCGCAAGACGAATGACGCATTGAATACGAATTTGAAGGAGAAAAAATCCAAATCAGTTCATCTACAGTTCGCAGGCGCCTTATTGCGGCCAGACGAAAAGCCAGACCTGTCAAGAAATAGCTTTTAACCAAAACAATAAAAGAAAAGCGGTATAAATTGACAAAAAAGTACAAGGAATGGACGAAAGACCAGTGAAGAAAAGTTCTCTTCACCGACGAATTTCTTTGTACAGGTTCAGCGAAGTCAGCATGTTCGAAGGTCACAGGAAGAGAAGCTTCGTGATTGCTACATCGATCAGTATGTCAAGTACCCACAAAAGAAGATGTTTTGGGGATGCTTCAGTTATTATGGTGTCGGAAGCCTGCAGCCAATAGAAGGAATGATGCGCTCGCCACAATATATTGAGGTTCTACGAAAGGAATTCTCCGGACGTAAATCTCATTGAGAATTTGTGAACTGTATGCAAATGTCGCCTTCTTGCTGCAGACTGTGCGACTATGGAGAAGCTCATTCAGGCGCTGATTCAAGTGTGGTACAAGGATCCGAAAATCAACAGTGACTTCGAAACTTGTAGATTGCATGCCAAACCGTATTCAAATGCTGCTTAAACATAGAGGTCATATCCGTTACTAATGTATGTATATGTGAGTTTTGTACAATGAACTAATAAATTCATTGTTTGTTTCAATTAATTTATACAAGGGTGGGTACTTTATGATTTCGCCAACCACAATAAAAAAAATATATGTAAAGTTGGTATTGCGTATTCTATTATGCAGCAAGAACTGCCATTCACGCCTTTTTTTCATTTAAAAATCAATTTAATTTATTTTTATATTTATCTTTTTCTGTGAAGTTTAAAAAGTATAAAATATTAAATTTCAATGGATATTGAAAACCATTTAAATATAAAGAATTTAATGTAATGAAATTATTTTCCTAATAGTCGTAATATCAGTGTTACTAGTAATATGTTTAAAAATAGAAATTATATATGAAAATAAATTAACACTATTTATCCTAAAAAGAAACGATATCATGCATCAACACTTCAAAAAGATCTTTACCTTTATTTTTCTTCCTCCACATGAACTCGCAAAGATATGAATCTATCATGGTTTTTGTAGAAACGACATTTTATTATTAGGCTAATTTCAAAAATTAATAATAAGAGCATTAAATAAATCTAACCTAACCTAATCTCACCTAACCTAACATTTTCCTTTATTAATATTATTATTATTATTATTATTATTATTATTATTATTATTATTATTATTATTATTATTATTATTATTATTATTATTATTATTATTATTATTATTATTATTATTATTATTATTATTATTTAATTATATTATTATTATTATTATTATTATTATTATTATTATTATGAAAACTTCCTTTTAACGTGATTTAACCGATTTATATCGAACGAACGATGTAATCGATTTTTTTTAATTTATTTTAAGGCAATAGAGCGTCAGAGTTACCAAAAACATTTTTTTTTTTAACTAAAGGAATACCCAAGATTAAATCGCAACGATGGAAAGAGTCAGGGTCTCTCGGCCTCAGCGGGGGAAGGACGGGGGGACTTCGTCCCCCCCTCTGTCCCACCGCCGGCTCGAGCCCTTTTCAAAAATAAAATAAAAAATAAAAATTATTAACCATTATTAAAAATTAAAAATGCAAATAATGGCAACTCTTGCGCTCTTTCTATTGGAGTTTTAGCTAACACGTGACCATGCAGGGTTGCATGAGTAGCGTTCGGCGATTTTCGATATCATGTCTTTTTATGTAACTTCCTTTTAAAGGAGTAGTGCCATTATTATTATTATTATTATATTATTAATTATTATTATTATTATTATTATTATTATTATTATTATTATCTTTTATTATTATTATTATTATTATTATTATTATTATTATTATTATTATTATTATTATTATTATTATTATTATTATTATTATTATTATTATTATTATTATTATTTATTATATTTTATATTATTATTATTATTATATTATTATTATTATTTTATTAATATACCCATTATAGTTTTATTATATTATTTTTCATATTATTATTATTATTAACTGTTGAAGATTTGACTTTCCAGAGTCGGTTTTAATTTTTTTTTATAAATCATATTGATTAAATTTGCCCTTTTACGTTATCATATCATAAACAATATCGAACAAGCATTAAAAGAAATCTATAAATATAAATTAATAGGCGCTAAGCTCAAAAAACCTTAATATATGGTCTTTTCTTCGTGTACTAAATCTTTTCCTTTTCGCGAACCATAAGTGCTTGAAAATTTAAAATATTTTCTTTCTGTTTTACAACACTATATTATGATAGTAATACCAACCTTACAAAATTAGGGGTTTGCGAAATCACAAAGAACCCAAGGGTGTATATGGATTGTGGAGAATTTTCTAGTCCAAATTGCACAAAAACTGTATTAAAACCACAAACATTTAATGTACAAAAATGGTATCAAAAATTATTTGAAGTTTTCTTTTAATCTATTTTCGAACATTCTCAGCTTATAATTTCAATAAAAATATAGCAAATAATCGCTAAAAAAAATCAATATAATAACAATTAGGGCTCATTATTCGTGTAGGATAAAGAAACACTGGCGAAATTTTTCAGATATTCGGTTATATCATCGATATCATTATTATTTTTTTTTGATAATCTATTTTTTTCACGATTATCAACGATTCGATTTTATAGACAAAAAGAACTTAAATAATTAAAAAAAAATTATAAAGTTTTGCCAGACCTTTTTTTTACGCAAGTTACAATAAAAAAAGATTAAAAAGATATATAATAACTAACGAATATATACTATAATATAATATATATATATATATATATATATATATATTATATAATATATATATATATTAATATAATTATATATATAGTATATATATATATATATATATATATATATATATATATTATATATATATATATATATATAATCAAGTGGCGGCTCCTGCCTTCGTTGCATGTTTGTGCAACGACCACTTTTTTTCCTATATCAACGATATTTTGTTTTTAATTATTTGTCAGAAAATTTCACCAATTTAACTCATTATATAATTAATATTATAATATATATATATATATATAAAATATTATAATATTACTATATAATATAATATATATATATATAATATATATATATATATATTATATATATATATTATATATATATATAATATATTACTTAAAAATGTCACATATATAATA
>JABUQX010050825.1:0-5000 GCA_015478945.1 Trachelipus rathkii
GGAAGGCAGTACCAACACATTGTATTCCTAATTTGCTTAGCTCTCATAATACTTCTCTTAGAATTTAAAAGTCTAATGATAATTAGGGGTTTGATGTGATTGAAACTCCTACCCAATGCTAATTCGAGTGTGCTCTCATTCCTTTCCCTCACTCGATGCAGCATCAGAGCTTATATTATTGAGTTATTATTATTTAGTATGCATTATCATTCTCATTATTATTACTGAGTATTATTATTATTATTCTAATTATTATTATTAATATTATTATTATATTATTATTATTATTATTATTATTATGATTATTATTATATTATTATGTATTATTACATTGATTATTAGTATTATATTGCTATTCCATTTTCTCGATTATTATTTTTTGATATAATAATTGTAAATATTTACCTTGAGGAATTAATTATATATTATTTATTATAAAATTTCTTATTTTGAGATTATAATTATTAGTATCATTATTATTAATTATGTATTATTATTATTGAGTGTTTATTATATTATTTATTAATGTTTATAGGAAATGATATAAGTAAGTTATATAATTAAATGGATTAATCTTAACCCCACGATTGGCAAGTGCATGGCACCAACGAAGAACATGTATATGGCAACGGAAATCAACGCCACCGTGAACCCCGAGAGAGAGAAGAGATAGAGAAAAATTAAAGTGAAGTTATTGTAAAAAAAAATATGTTAAAAATTTTTTTTAATTTAACTTAAAATAAGGCTTATTAAAAAGGGTGTTTAAATAAAAAAAGCATAGTGAGAAGTAAGAATTAGTTTTCCATTTCAAAATATAAACAACAAATATTACGATTAAGACTTCATAGCGCTGTACTTGAGGGTCATTTTCCTGAGGTTTTATTAAAACGATGATATTCTTTACTTTCATCTCCTTTTAAAACACTTTTGTCGTGTAAGGTTCAATATGAAAATCGGAGAGTACGTGATTAATGATGAAATAAATTGGGTAGAAGATAGGCCATGCGAAATAGAGTAGATTAGTAATGGATTTATAATATGGTCATTATATATTATAATATATATTATATTATATATATAGTGAATATTATATTATAATAGATATATAGATATATTATATGATATATGTTATATATAATAAATATTAAAAAGTAATAACTCAACTAGCAGTATATATATAGTAATTATAGAGATTAATATAAGTAAATATTATTATTAGATATAAATAGATATAATATATATAGTTATAATATTACTAAACTATGTATTAAGATTTAATATATAATTATTATTATTTGTTATACATTATTTTTATTTACATTGTTTAATTATTACTATATTTATTACTATATATACTACTAGTTGTAATAATAGTGTTGGTTTGGTATTATTAGTATATTATTATTATTATTATTATGTAGATTATTATTATTATTATTAAATTATTTATTATTATTATTTATTATTATTATTATTATTATTATTATTATTATTATTATTATTATTATTATTATTATTATTTATATTATTATTTTTATTATTAATTGTTATTATTATTATTATTATGGTTAACTATCTGTTATTTATTATTATTATATATTATTTACTATTATTAGTTATTATCTATTTATTATTAGTATTCATTATTATTATTTATTATTATTATTATTATTATTATTATTGATATATTATAGTATTGTTATTAGTATTATTTTTATTACTTATTATTTTAATATTTAGTATTAATATTATTTATTACTTATCAATCTACTATTAGTAGTAGTAGTATTATATTATTATTATATAATATTATTTAAGTATATAATTATATATAATTATATTATTATTATATTATATATTATTATTATTATTTATTATTATTATTATTATTATTATTATTATTAATAATTATTAGTATTATTATTATTATTATTATCATTATAAATATTTATATTAATTATTGATTATTATTATGATTATTATTATTAACTATTTACAAGTAATTATTCCTATTAATATATATATATAATCTATTATTCAATATATATAATGATTATATATATATATATTTATTATAATATAATATAATATATAAATATATATATATATTATATATATATATATAATATCATATTAATATATATATTATATATATAAATATTAATATATTATAATATATTATAAATTAATATATTATATATATATATATGTGTATATATATATAATAGATGAATTATATACTTAATTATATATTAGATATATAGATATATATATATATATATATATATATATATATAATATATATAGTATATTATATATATATATATATATATATATTAATATTAATATTAATAATATATATATATTAATTATTTATGATCAAATTGCCCAATAAACATCTTAGGATGAACCACACTTGTGGAATGTTAACTTTAAAAAGATGAGGTACATGAGCAAACAATTTTTATAAATTATAAAGAAAGTTATTGAATAAATCACAACACTACTCATATTCGCCAATATATACGGCCTCTTCAGGTGAAGTTTTGACTAGGACAGTCAGTCAAAACTTCACCTGAAGAGGCCGTATATATATATTCGGCGAAAGCTAGTGTTGTGTTTTATTTCAATAATTTATTTATATCTTATAAAAAATTGTTTGCTCAATGTACTAATTTATTAAAGGTAACATTCAAAGTGTGTTCATCCTAAAGAATTTTAGGGCAAATTAATCAAATAAATATGAAAATATTTAGATTGTTTAAAGCTAATTTAGTCAACTATTATTATATATATATATTATATATATTATATATAGATATAATATATATATATATATACTATATATCATATAATCGAAGTATGCATAATGTAGTATATAGTAGATATATATATATATTATATATCATAAATATAGGGTGATATAATATTATAGTATATAGTATTATATATAGTCCCCTAGTCGTAATAGCATTATTTTATAGTACGGTAGTCCGTATATATATATATATAGATATTAATAATTAATATGTATATTAAAATCAAATAATTTTCATCCCTAGATATGAACAATAATATAATATATATATTATATACTCACCCTCATTTTAAATAATGCCCTATATATATATTATATATATATATATATATAATATCATATATATATAAGTATTAATATATAGTATTTAGAGATATATATATATATATAATTATATATATATATATATTATATATATATATATATAGGACGACTCACTGCTCCGATGTCATCAGGACCCTTTTCCTTCCAGACCTGCTGTATTTTCATCCTACACGATAGGTCAAAGGATTTCTAATAACCATTATTCTATAAAAAAATTATTTTTTTTTTTCATTGTTATGTATTTTTAGCAGGATGTACAGTCCCGCCATTGCAAAACCGTGTTTGCTACCCAAACTCTCCAGACTTGTGCGAGAGTTATTTCTGTAGAAGCAGTCTTGTTAATACTTATAGTATATACTCGGTAATATATTATATACTATATATATTATAAAAAATAAATAATAATATATATAAGTGTATATATATATATATGTTAGTATATGTGTATTTTATAGATGTAGTATATATAGTATAGCTATTTATATAACTAGGCTACCATTATATATTACATATAAACTATATATCATATATTCTGAATATTATATAATAAGTATCATATATCTATCATTGGTATATTTATATTATATCTATATGTATTTACAATTTAATATTAAAAGCATAATTATATTAAGTTATCAGTTAAATTTAAATTTTATTAAAATAATTGCTTATTTTATTATATTAATTAATATTATATATTATTATTTATTATTATTTAATTTATATTAATTTAATTATTATTTATAATTTATATTATATATATATATATATTTATTTTAAATTTATTATAATTATATTAATTATCATTATATTATCATTATTTATACATATAATATTATTTTAATTATTAATAATTAATTATTTAATTATTAATATTATTTATTATATATTATTAATTTTTATAATTATTGATATATTATTAATTTACTTATTATTATGTTAAATATATATTATATATTTGATTATCATATATATATAATAATTAATTATTAATTATTATTATGATTTATTATTTATTATTAATTATAATTAGAATTATATTATAATTATTATAATTATATTAATTTATTTATATTTAATTTATTTAATTAATTATTATTATTATTATTATATATATGTAAGTTAATTATTGCCAGCAATAAGATATAAAAATTCTTCTAGTGCTTATAAAAAGTAGTATTTCACTCACGGAGAGACTTTCATTAATCTTATTCAATAAGATAATTATTCATGTTAAGTAAGTATAGTGAGATTCCTCTCAAATCCCTTCATAGTCTAACGAGACTACCTATAGTAAAATATGGAACAACAGTACTACCGTCGAAAGAGACAAGAGGAGAGAAGGAATTAGAGTCGTGATTTTTACTTAAGAGGCTTATATTTGGAGCGGCAACAGTGAGGGCGGACCCCAAGATGATGGGGCCAATGAGAGCTTAAAAAAGCATAATAAAATTCTCATAAAAAGTGTTCGACTCTCGTTTACATTACTCATCTCTCTTAACTAAATGACAGAGCAGGCATTTCAAATATACAACAAAAAACTCGTATTTACGTATTGTCACCAATACCAGAACCAATCAAAATGCCTATTCCGATGGTTGTAAAGTTCACAGTAACTGATATATTGTTATAATAATTCTCTTTTCATAAATTTAACCTTTTTTAAATAGATAATATATAAGTAATAATAATATTATATATAATTTATATATTATAATATAATATATAATAGATATAATATTAATCATATATATATATATATATATATATATATATATATTATTATATATAATATATATATATATATATATTATATATATATATATATATAATATATATATATATAAATATTATATAT
>JABUQX010050825.1:10000-15000 GCA_015478945.1 Trachelipus rathkii
TAAATCGTTGTAGAGTTTAGCACATTTATAACTAACTGCTTGTCTAGCTTTTCCTAATCGATAAAAAGAAGGATTTATATGTGGGCTATTTCTTAGATTTATACGTCTTCGAATCTGATTATTCTGAAAGTTAGATATTATTAAGTTAGGTGCTTTGCTTTGCAATATCTTGTGCTGTTCTTTTAAGAGAGATAGCTTTAGTAGGTCTTCAAATTGTAATATTTTAAGTTTTTTAAATAAAACTAATGTATGCGCCATAAAAGTTTTTAATGGCACTTATCAAACGGATGAAACGTTTTGCATAAAAAAAAAAAACGAATTTATAGCTTATTTACAAGCTATGCCGTATACTTGAAGACAACAGCTATGGAAGACAATGTAAACTGGAAGACAATGTAATAGATTTGGGTGCATATTTGCATAATATATCTACTTCAGTATATAAGAAGGAATGTATTTTTTTAATTTGACTGGTATATGCATGTATTACGTTAGTTTGTTCACTAGCTGTTTAATGTTCTTTAAATATTACTTTTTAATCTATTGTTACTCCCAGTATTTTAGCATTTGTGACTCTATGCAAGCTATCTCCTTTAATTTTAATGTTGAAAATTTCAGCTATAGTTTTATTGCTAATAAGAATGTATGACGTTTTTTGTAAGTTTAGTGAAAGTTTATTAGAATCTATTCATTTTATGATCTTATTTAACGTTTCTGTTGTTTTTGTGATAGTGTGACCCGATTTTTATCCCTTATTGATAGTGAAGTATCATCAGCAAATGAAACAATAAAAGAGTTGTGTGAATTAAGCAGATAATTGGTATATAATGTAAATAATAAAAGGCCAAAAATAGATCCTTGTGGAACACCGCAAGATATTTCAAGCTGTTCCAAGGATATTTCACCCATTTTAACATACTGAGATCTTTCACTTAGATGTATTCTAAACCAGTGTAATGTTTTTCCCTTAATTCCCATCTTATTCAGTTTGCTAAGTAGTATTTCATGATCCATTGTATTCAAAGCTTTTGTACAATCCAATTAAATGTTCTATATTTCCATATATTTTTTCAGTCAAACAAACAAGGCTTCTGTTGTTTTTTTCTGTTCTTCTTAAAACCAAATTGAAAGTCATTAATAAGATTATTCGTATAATTTGTTATTTATTTAATACCAGCTTTTCAAGTATTTTCCTAACTGTATACGTACTTGAAATCGGTCTATAGTTTTTAGGATTGGTTTTGTCATCTTTTTTAAGAGCAGGTGTCGCACGTGAAACTTTCAAAATTCCTGGAAAAATACCCGTGTAAAATGAGATGTTAAAGAGATCTTTTAGGGTGGGATGTAATTATGTCGGTAATGATTTTGTAAATGTGGCTATCGATGGTACGAATATCACATTTCTTATTTTTTAGGTCCGCAATGACCACTTTGACTTCTGAAACCAAATTTCGACCGATATAACGACTGTAAAAGACAGCTAAGACTCACCCTCCATCAAAGTGGTCTATCATTTATTCTGACCGCCTTCGTGTATCGAGAAAAAAGAGCCTATGCTCATATGAACAATCAATCTTGTCTGAGTATTTGGAATTATTGCCGACTTCCATTTGATTCCTTGTGGCCCAAGAAATTTGTACAACCAACACTCAGATACACGAGATATATATATTTAAGTATTTTTAGCAATTTTTCAAGAAACGTTATACGCGTTCTAGTATCTATGAGCAATAGTGCTGTGTTTAGACAGTGTTATTCACATTAGCTCATACTAGTATTATATGAGAGTTCAGTCTTTCATATATCTAAATATATTCTTTTGAAAGCACTTTGTTATTATAGCGATGAGCATTATTACTATCTTGTGATACTATTACCTTGTGTATATATTAAGAGATCCTCCCAAGAGAGTGGTATTATGATTGTTATTATTAAAATATATAAATTCTAGTATATGAATATTCTATAATATAACTTTATAATAGGAGCAAAATAAATAAGTCTATATGAGTAAGTGCGAGTAGATAATAATAATATAAAATAATGAACTCTAAATCGATTTAGTGTATATGACACTTAATGAGTGAATAATATAATATATATTCACGTCTACATTTTTAGATATCAAAAATATGAACATCATTGAATAAATCTTAGAATTGCAAAAGAGGTGAATTGTAATAAGAGCAATAATAATAGGATATATTACGGGAATTAATCATATGTATTTGAATGTGTAATGACTCCTGCAGACACTAAATTTATATTAGAAGTAAACTGTAATATAACTACAAATACTATACTTAATAACATTGGAATAATTATATTTATGACAAATGAGATAAAATAATAAATTAGATAATCTAACAAATTGAAATTTTGATGGTAAAAATCATCTAATAATAATAATTAATAATAATGAGATAGAATAATATATATGCTGTGTGAGAAGAATACATAATGGAATATAAATATAGAAAAGAGATATTAAAGTAATAATAATAAAAATAAAGGAGAGAATATATTATAATATAATCATATATAAGCGCTTCCATATTGTATCAAATACCTATCAAAGGTAATAATATAATCACTGCTGACTACGAGTTATCCACGGGAGTTATATATATAATAATTATATAAAAACATATATTACATACATGACTAAACAGAACATTGTACTCCAATAAATGACATGCACTTATGCCGTAGAATATAGTCGGAAATCTTAACATGATATTAATCTTATAGCTCTATAACTATAATAAGATGCGTGAGCCGCTCAATCCTAAGATTTTATCATTGTGTAATTAAATAGTAATAACTTAAGGAATTAACTTAGAAACATTAAATAATATCAATACGAGTGATACAGATCATTCTGAAATATTAATATTCTTAAAATATCATATAAAGATACGATATAATATAATTTATATTTTCAGATTTAGGATATTACAAAGAATCGGTTACATAAGAAATCAGTAGCAATTTTAAGTACGATTATATCTCAGATTCCATATATGATTCCTTGAGAATAAAATACAACCGATTTCCTACCTAATAGATCCCGAATTACCTGATTACCTGAATTAATTGTATCCATCTAACTGACTATATAAATAATATTAACTTTAATAATCAAATTATATACATATTTATAGCTAATAAATTTTAAGTAATTATTTTAAATATAAATATTTATTGTTAAATTATTATATATAAGTATCGTTCAAATATTATTTATATGATATATATGTAATCAAATTAAATAAATGATAATTTGTTAATATGCAAATTAAATAAATGCTATTTTCAAAATTATCTTTTAGTCAGTTAATGACGTGAAATGTTGTCAAAGTATAGTATTTTAATTTAATTTGCTACTTCCGAATGAGTATTAATTGATAATATTTATAAAATGATCTAGTAAGTATTTAATTATTTTAGTTAATTATATGTGAATTGTATTTCTGTAAACTCACTTGAATATATAGTAATGGCTATTTTCAAGTATATGATTAAATTAATGAACGAACAAGGAAGGATTTATTGGAAATCCTTTTGAAATTCGTGATAATGTGAAAGAAAGCGATGGAAGTTAAGAATGGACAAATAAAGCTAAATAATGATATATGATCAACCAGAGAGAGAGGTGATAGTTTCCTAATTTTAAGAAAGATTTAGAAAGACACTATTAAATAGAAGTATATCACAGATTACATTAAAATATTCTTTTAACTAAGTGTAATATACAAAATAAAAAGTGGAATGAGAAATTTCAACATTCCAATACAATGGAAATTTTTTACAATATAAGGAAATGAAAGGTTTATCAGCTTGGAGAAAGTTGCTAAGGAGATTTGATTTATTTACTATGACTGCCATGTACAAGAAAAATGAAAACGATAGATTTACAGCTAAAAGATCAAATGTACTAAAAATGCAGTTGAATTGGTCTTGACTAATAATAAATTCTTGCAGATATGATCAGTATTAATAATTTGTTTATAGGAGCATCAATACTGGTGGAGGCAAATTTAATTAGATCTTAAATGGAGAAAGAGCATTCTTGTTCGACATAAAATTTCAATAGATGTTAAACAGGTCTTGAGAAAATTCCTGAAGATTTACAATTATATCTAATAGATATATATTTATCTAGTAGATCTAGCTAACATATACGATTTAATGCCTAAGGATGCATGCAATCTGCCGTTAAGCTAAAACAAGCAGGTGTTGCAATTAAAAACAGGAAAGGGTTGGACACCTGGACAATTAACTGGCTATGGACATAACTACTAAATTTATGGCCAATTGACTGAACAAACATTTGGCCGATGAATGATAAGATAATTTTATAAAATGCTACCTGAGTGAGGCAATTTTATCTGATTCTTTTAAATGAATTTTTTTTCTGTTTTTTGGCAAAATTTTGCGATTGAATGTCCATTTTTTAGGACACATAATGAAATATTAAATAGAAGGTGATATATAATATTGAAAATTTTTTGTAAAGATATTAGTAAGTGGCTTTCAATAATAGGTTTTTTCTTCCACAAGGCTAACAACCGATGTTGATATTCATTTATTTGAAGGTCATACAATTTATAGTTGTATTGTAAGGAGTTAGAATATAAAAAACTCGGAAACCAACAGGATAATACTTTATGAACCTCGCAAGGTCTCAATCATGTAAAATGGACAAGTCACTTCATACTCCATGTTAAAAGAAATGGTAAAGATATTTAAATTAGCTACTTCTAATTCGGTTAACACAGCAATTCGGTATAATATACATAATAAAAAGCAAAGTATGCAAGACAACCTGACTTATCAGCCCATAAAAACGGGATTAGAAGTGGATATAGCAAAACTGATATTTCAAGTATCTGGTCTAATGGAAAAATTATGAATTACTGAAGTCTCAATGCTGTTTGGGGACAATGAAAAAACTTTTGCTTCAATGAGCACTCCTTTTGTTATAAATGTTTGGAAGG
>JABUQX010050825.1:17500-20000 GCA_015478945.1 Trachelipus rathkii
GGCTTTTTTATGAGGCAAGCACCTATATAGAGGGATGGTAAATTAGAAATCGCATATTTTGAATAAGTTTTTATTCACTATTAAATATGCATTGAAAGTATAAAAGTAAAAAAGTCTTTTTCTGTTGAGATACTCTCTGTTCGTAGGCGAATTGGTAGTCACAGCCTTCCCCCTATTATTTGTTGGAGGATTCGTGTTTGTGATTGAAATTCGAGTCGCAGCCTTTTCCTTGAAGTTTATCTCTCTTGCCGGGAGGATTTTCTGGAGGAGAGTATATTGAGTGGAGATTTATTGATTCTTGAAATTTTGATCTGAACTTAATATCTGACCGCTGAAGGATATATACGGAGGGTTATATATATTTCATTTGACTTATGCCTAAATTCTTGCTCTGCGCAAAATCTTAGCATAAGTAGAAATAAATTAATTTTACACAAAGTTATAATGGAGTGTTACATTACTTCCTGCGCTAAACACGGAGTGAAAAAAGTAATTATAATAATTATAAATAAATAATAACTAAAATACATAAAATTAAAGTACTTGTCAATGCAAAATATTTTAATTATGTCGAAGACATCAGTAGACATATAAAATTATGGAAGGCAAAATAGTATCATGAATTTGAAGAGATATTATCGAGCATAAACTGTTTAATCCGAAGATCTAAACATATATAAGTATTTGAATACATATAATACATAATGTTATATATCCAGAAAAATAAGGTGCATTAAACGACAAGCAATTTGGTTATATCGTTGATATAAAAAACTTACACATTAATGCATAAAGTAAGAAATGCTAATACAAATAATATTGATGTGAATCAATTGAAATTATTCACCAAATTAATAGGCATATTGACCGAGAGTTAATCCAACGAAGGCCCGTATTAGACGTTTCTAAAGTTATGATTTGACCAATGCGACGAGTTTTCAAAGTTGTAGTTACGAGAGGAACTTGATATATGTAGAGACGAAGTTGCTTGAGTTTTTAGGTCTTTATTTGAAAAATTATTCTACTAAAAGGGAGAGGTCTACAGACATTTAGAATTCGAAGGATCAAAGTTCGTAGTGGAATTCAAATGAATTTCCCCATAAATCAAACTTAAAATGATGAAAGAATCCATACCGTAAAGGAAGTTTGCTATGTCTGACGATGAATCCTCGAACTGATAGTTGTGAAAAGCTGAAGACCATAATCCAAAATTTATCAAAATGAATTGAAGTTTCGTTTTAGAAAAGTTGATTTTCCTAGGTGCCAGTGATTGGTTCGAGTTGTTCGATTTTAGAATTTTAGTCTATCTCTATCCTCCCGATTTTCATTTTTTTTCAGAAAGGCGTGTGTTTGTTGAGTTGTGGGTGTGCTTCTCCGGGTTCACGCATTAATAATAGGGTAGACTTGGCTAGTTGGTGGCTGTCTTTTATGAGCAAGCACTCTATATAAGAGGATGGTAAATTAGAAATCCATATTTGGAAAATGAGTGATTTTTATTCACATAAATTAAAATTGGCATTGAAAGTATAAAGTAACAAATAGTCCTTTCTGTTGAAGATACTCTTCTTGTAGTCGTTGGTAGTCACAGGCTTTTCCACCTAATTTTTTGTCGAGGATTCGTGTTTGGTGATTGAATTCGAGTCAGCTTTTCTTGAGTTTATGTCTTGGCGGAGATTTCTGGAGAGAGTATTTGAGTGAGATATTTTCTTGATTTTAATAATTTGATTGATTAATATCTGAGTGAAAGAGTATATTCAACAGGAAAGGGTTAAATATTATTTGCATTTGACTTATGCTTAATGTTGCTACGAATCTTAGCATAATACACATATTAAAATTTTTACCAAAGTTTAAGGGAGTGCTACTAGATATATATATATATTATTATATTATATTTATATATATAATTATATATATATATATATTTATATATTATATATTATATATATATTAATATTATTTATATATATACTATATATATGTATATATATCTATATATTTATATATATATATATATATTATATATATATATATTATATATATTATATATACTATATATATTATATAATTATATATATATATGTATATATATATCAGTGGGTCCTTGAAGATTATACGTGTAAGATGTTTGGAAGTAAATAATATATTTATGTCTTCTAAAAGATAATAAATATATTATATTATATTATACTTTATTATATATTATATATATATATATATAATATATATATATATATATATATATATATGATATATGATTTATTATATATATTATTATAAATATATACTATATATTATCATATATATATATATATTATTATATATATATATATATATATATATATATATAAATAGAGAGGAGAGAGAGAGAGGAGAGAAGAGAGATATTCAAATTCTTTTTTTCAAATTTCTTCGTACTTTCGACCTGACGAAAGTTTCCCTGTTCTCTGTGGTTTCTTATTTTTCGTTCGTAAAGCATGGAATAATGTCTGGCCCTGGC
>JABUQX010050826.1:5000-7500 GCA_015478945.1 Trachelipus rathkii
ATGGTTAACTCATTTCTAGTTATATATATATATATATATATATATATATATATATTATATATATTATATATATATATATTATTATAATATATATATATAATATATATATATATTATATATATATATATATAATATATTTCAGTACTTTATGTTTATACAATTATATATTATATAATTATAATCTAAAAAAAATTAATTTTTTTTTTTAAAAATGCCAATGTTATCCGGAAGTGGCAGGAAACAAAGTTCAGAGTGGACTGAAGTCACAAGAAAAGAAAATAGCTCAAAGGTTCGATGTAATTATTGTGACACAGAGTTAACATCCAAAATTGAAAGAATTCGAAATCATTTACAAAAGTGTGAAAAAAGAAATTCAACTGTGCAGCCATCAATTTTAGCTTCAAGGAATCAGCCAAAGGACCAAAATATCCCAATTAATCAACAGCTCCTTATTGAAATAGATTCTCCTTCCACTTCACAGTCAATTCGATAATATAAGATCTTATATTCCCAGTCCAACTACACCATCTTCATCAATGGCATTGGCGTCTGAGAGTGATTCTGATAGCAGTTCAACAGCTTCAACTTCAAGTCATCAAATAAGTCCTTCATCTCCATTTAACCTCCCTCCCCCAAAAAAACGTAGATTGATGCAGCCACAACTAAGTTCCTTTGCCATACAAACAACTTCAAAGCAAAAAAAATCTTGTGATATAAACATTGCAAAATTTTTTTATGCAAATAACATATCATTCCGTGCAGCAGAAGGCAAAATATATAAAGAAATGATAAGCGATCTCAGACCAGGATATAATCCACCTTCTGATAGAGACATCTCTGGTCCTCTGCTTGATGAGGTTAATGATGAAATTGAAAATCTTCTAAAACATAATTTATCTGACTCAACAATCACTCTCCTTCAAGATGGCTGGTCCTCGATAAAAAATGAGCCAATTGTCGCCACATCTATATTCACTGGCACTCAATCTTTTCTTTTAAATGCGATTGATTGTGGCAGTGAACAGAAGACAGCTGAATTTTGTGCAGAAATTACTGAAAAATCTATTAAAGAAGTCAAAGAGAAATATGGAAAAGATGTAAGTAATATCTTAATTACCTATATCAATTATCAGTAGACTTTATATTTTACTTACTGTGTTGAAACTTACAAATATACAATAGTAAAAAAAAATTTACTATTATTGATTAATTTCATTCATTTTGATATTTATTTAAATTTAGGTTTTTGCAATATGTACCGACAATGAGATGAAGATGAAAAAGATGAGGGACATTATTAAATCCAAGAACTTGACTACAATCACCTACGGCTGCTCGGCTCACTATCTTAATCTATTGGAAAGAGAAGTAACTCCAAAAACAATAATGAAGCATGTTGTTGAGTTCAGAATAACTTCCGTTACCACACCAAACCCAAAATGTATAATTATAATTATATCAATAATAAATTAATAATAATAATAATAATAATAATATTAATAATAATAATATAATTAATTAATAATATTAATTTATATAATAAAAAGAATTAATATTCATAAAATATCTTACCGGGGGTGGGCTTGAAAAAAAGGGACTAGTTGCCACCAGAATGATTATATATATTATAATATTATAATAATTGTTATATATATTATATTATATATATTATATATATATATATATATAATATATATATATATATATAAATTATATTATATATTTTTATTTATTATATATATATATAATATATACCAAGTTATTTATTTCATAAAAATATACTTTATCGGGGTGGCTTAAGAGGAAAAAAGGGGAGGGGTTTAATTGCCAACAAATTCCGAATGGACACTCTTGGAAGTCTCATCTAGCCTGTATCGATACATTCATAAAGAATTTCTACAAATACGTGGAGATAAATAATGAACATGATATTCAAGAGAGCATTAGCAAAATTTTTAAAAAATTTATGGCATATCATGAAAGCAATTGATCTTCAAAGCTTTCCTTAATTGAAGTGTTTGACTTTGACAGGTTATTGTAAGTAAAATAAATATATATATATATAATTATTATATTATATATATATAATATTATTATCATATATATATATATATTTATAATATAATATATATTATTATATTATATATATATATATATATTATATTATATATATATATTATATATATATATATATTATTATATTAATATTTAGGGTTTAATATATATATATATTATATTATATATTATTATATTATATATATATAATATATAATATATATATATATATATAAATATATATATATATATATATATATATATTATTATATTATATTTATTTATTTATATTATATATATAAACTTTGCAGCTTCAAAAGGATTCCTCCAATTTGTCAACAGCAGTAGACGTTTGGATTAAACTTTACAAATCACATAATTTAACTGCCTACAAAGCAATGTAAAGAAACGGATGAGGGATCTTTAGAAACCATTTCTTTTATTG
>JABUQX010050826.1:12500-27315 GCA_015478945.1 Trachelipus rathkii
CTGGGCTTTTCTTTCGACCTTTTGTCATATTATCTTCTGCTGCCTTTCTTTTTGATTACAGTTAACCGCACTTACTTCCAGGTTCTTGGGGGAAGGAAAAAGGTAGATGAATAATTATATATAATTAATAATATAAATTAAATAAATACATAATAAATAAAATAATAATAATAATTCCCATTCTAATTTGAATTTATAAGTATAACAAAATAACTTACCACACCTTACATGTTTGGTACTCGATTCTTTTTTCCCATTTGGCATCACTTTATTATATTCGGATTTTATGATCTATTTGTGACCGGAATCTTTCTTACCTCAAATTTCATATTTGTATTCTTGCTTAAAGCAAGGGCATTCTCCCGCCTTCTAAAAGTCGGACACGCTATTCTCCTCTCATCTGGGTACTTTAACCAATGGGGGCAATTCCCACCCAACGGGCGACTTACCGCTGGCCTGGAAACGCCCATCAAACAAGGCCCTGATTTAGGATACCCTGGTCACCTCATATCCAAAAGATTTTACCCGGCTTCATCTTCGGGTGTTCCATAATTTTTCGAAGGTCGATTTGGTAAAAGCCTTTTACCAAAATTCCCGTCCTCCTGATTGATGTCCACAAGACCGCCTGTTATTCCAACCCCATTCGGTCTTTTTTGAAGTTTCTTTAAGGACTCCTTTCGGTCTTTCCAAGAAACGCATCGCATCGTGTTCCACGTTCTAGATTCCATGTCCTTCGCGGTTTACCTTTTGTTTTCGCGATATATAGGTGGACCCCTTCCTAATCGCTAGTTTTCTCTTCCAGGAGAGAACATCTCTCATCTTCGACATGTGTCGCAAAGGTTGGGGAAAATATCTTGTGGTAGTGCAGCAAAACAATGTCCCGCACCACCCAAAATTTCAAAAACAAACAAATCGTATTCAATCGTATAGTGGTATCTTAATTACTAAACTGTACAGAAGCGTTGTGTTCTAATTACTTCAATAAAAATCAACTCTCGCACTGCTTATCGTACATTTACTCAACCCTCCTGTTAATCAAATCAAAAGCCATATATCGTGTTTATTATTCTTCAGTAAGTTGTCTCGCAGTAATCCCCCAGGGGCAATTCAGGATACCTCCATTTGATAACTCAAGTCGAAAGGAATCAAAACCTATAATTGTTCAGCTTGTTCCCCCGATTCCGAAACAAAATTGCACTTAATTCATAAACAAGGACCAAAAATGCTAACGCTATTTTAACTATTACACTCAGTTATCAAATATCCACATTACTTGTCAATCAAATGTAAAATATGACCTTCTTGGGCTCAACCATATAACTATCACACTATTCAATATATCAATACCGCTGATATACAAATTGCTAAAAGCTGAATTAATTCTATGGAAGGTCAACTCTCAACACTAGACGGGTCTCATCACACTTGCTCAAAAGTTACCTTAAGTTATCCAATGCTTAATGCTAATTATAAAGTATTGGCGGCTATGGTCTTCCTAGGAATTGTTACTCTCGCACCTCATATTAATTGCAGACATACAATCTAGTGGTCTAGTTTATGCTCCGCATTTTATGCACACATACATCACTCCCATTAATCCCCATGAAGGCTACTTTGCTACTAATTCAAGCTCGCGCCATATGTGCCAACCCGCTTAATTCAGTATCTATCAATTAATCATTCCACTCTACTGTGTCGCGTGGCCTAAGAGTACAGAGCATCAAACCTCGACGGTCCAGCTTAAAAAAGCCACTCGTCAGTCGCTCCTGATTCCAAAAATGGTAAATATACTTAAAAGGCCAAAGTCAAGTGATGTCAGTTTAACTCCAATTTCAGAAACTGAGTTTCCAAAATTTTTAAATTTGATCATTTTCAAAAAATTGAATCAAAAAACCATTCACCTTCATTTGTTAACTAAGTCGATTGTCTAAATTTCAGAAAAAACATTTCCTTAACTTTCCAAGCTGAAAACCGTAAGTCAATACGGTCTGTTTCTAGTTAACGAACAAAAATTAAAAAACGGACAATTTATTTTTCTGGAGTTCAATTTCAACATCAATTGCAGTTAATTTATTTCAAAGTTAAAATCAAAAGTCGTTATACCTGGACTAAAAATTATAATTATTTCAAAGTCTGAATCAAAAGGCCATTATTTCTGGAATTAAAGTCACTACTGTCAGTTAAATTTCAAGTTCAAACGGTGTTCCATTTAAATTAAAGGTATTATCGATATGTTATTTTCAAATCTAAGTCGAAAATTGCTATATCCAAACTGAAAGTTATTTCGGTCTTTAACACAAGTTATCAAGTCCAAAGTCGAATTCAAACAATTCGATCCTACAAAAAGTTTCAAAAAGTCAGTCGGAAAACTATTGCTATCTAATAAATTCAATGTCAAAAAAAAAAAAAAAGTTGATACTAAAATATTATTTCTGAAACTCAGTGTGATAATTTATTTCTGAAAATCCGTGCAATAATATTTCTGAAATGTAGTGTGCTAAATTATTTCTGAAAATCTGCGCACTAATAATTCAAAAAACAGTATATTCAATTTACTTCTGAAAATCATGTTGTAGTAATGTTTCTAAAATGTATGTTATTACTAACTTACCCGGCTAAGTTCGTATAACTAATGGGTTACTTTTCAAAGTCCAATATTGCTAAGGTTATTTTCAAAGTCAGTATGCTAAGTTATTTTCAAAGTCAGTATACTAAGTTATTGTGAAATCAGCATCTAAGTTATTTCTGAAAATCAGAACACTGAATCATTCTCAAAATCAAACTCCAAGTTATTTCTGAAATTCAGTGCACTAAATTATTTCTGATATTCAGCACATTAAACTGATTTCTAAAATTATTCAGTACACCAAGTTATTTCAAAAGTCAATATTTTATAAATTATTCCTGAACTCAGTGACATGAAATATTTCGTGAAACACCGTGCAACTACATTATCTTCCTTGAAAACTTCCGTGCACGAAAAATTGATTTAACCATTATAATTTGGCAATTTGCGGTATTTACTACTCTAGGCAGTCACCTAACTGCTCAAAACTGATCTCAACTATTATATTATGAAAATCTTTCAGTTTATGGATTAACTGTAGATAAAAACCTCCTAGTCATCCGATGTTATTATTAAAATATTATATAAGTTCTTACAAAACATTATACTAAATAAAAAGAATTCTGTATTATTTAATTTTATTTAAAAATTCACCATAAATCCCACGTCAATATTTACAATCGCTGTTGTCAAAAGAAATATTAATTCTGCAAAAGGATTTCAAGTTTCGTTGTTTACTAAATTCAATTTTATAAGTTATATTCACAAATTTAATTATAACTTCCTCCAGAGCGTTTTGAATTATTTACCCACAACTTTTACGTAACTAAACTAAATTTACATAAAACTCAAAAATGGCTTATTTGCTTATTTGCTCAAAAGTTCATAATAACAAATGCTTATTGCTAGATTTAACCTAATCTAGTTCAATTGCTTTAAAACCAATTGGTCAATAATCTCCTACTTACTTGAATTACGTTACTAATGTAATAGTTTCGATAACTGGGACCAAGCACAATTTCGTGTCCCAACTTAACTGCTTCAACGTAATCCAATATTTTAACTTTACCCAAATGTTTTCGATTATTAATTAATATTAACTAATTCTAGTATTATATTTACAATAAATTCTTTCTAAATAAATTTTTAATTATATTTACAATTAAATAAATTAAAATATTCCACAAACAAAACGAACTTCAATTGTTTACAAGGCAATTCCAAAACAACGTATCAGGATCAGGATCCAAAACAAAGAGTACAAAAACCAAAAGACTTATTTCAAAGACAAAGTTAATCTTTCAGGAGTAATATGTTCACACAACCAGATTCAAGATATTCAAATGTTGTTAAACTAAAAACAAAAACGATTCACAAATACGGAGCTAATCAGGCTTTAAACCTATTCCGGTTAAGATCAAATATTTCAGTGAAGTTCTTTTGCTCTCTGCCTTCGCCACATCGATTCTTCATTCGTGACGTCACATCCTTGTTGCCACATTCTGGTCAAACATTTTCGGGGTGCATTTTTATTTTACATCTATTTTTCCAAAACACACTGTTTTTGAAGAAAAATACATAGATTAATATCATATATATATATACCAAATTACCTTTCTTTTCGTTTAAAATACCTTGTTCTATCTTTTACATAAATTTGGCCCTTTTTCTTGTTAATCATTAAATACATTCTGACACCTAGCTTACTTGCATTTTTCATTACGCCGGCGTGTGGCCACCACTCAATACACCCACCCACACACCGATACACATATTTATGTATACTATATATATATATATTATATATATATATAATATATATATATATTATATATATATATATATTATATATAATTTTATATATATTATATATATATATGTATATATATTCATATATCATATATTATATATACTTATATATATAATTTTTTTTTTTTTCTTTATTTACATATTTATTATCTCTATTGCTTTACAAGGCCCTACATTTTATTTTCTTTTTAATTACTTTTATATTTACAATATATTTCCTTTAATTTTATTTTTTAAGGGCCCTAACATTATTTAAACTTTGATTATCTATATACACAAAAACCTTTATATTTTTAAACAGACTTTACCTCGAATATATCCTCATACTTGACAACTGTTTACTTTATTTACCTTAGGCAGGCCTAAACTTTGGGGATGGCTTTTAGCCTAGCCCCATTGACAACGGGCATTTCGCTTATCAATTCCTTGGAAGATGTTGTTTGTTGGGTTGTTGCCTTCCTTACCCTTTCTCTGGACACACCAACTCTTTCCGCGGGGAGTCGTCCACTCGACGAATCGTGCTTTTTCTGCTTTCGTTTCTTTCCCCCTTCCTTCTACCAGCGTCCAAACTCCGTTCGTTTTTACGGTATGATTTTAATTTCTATTCACAGGATTCATCCCGGGTCGGCGCAGAAATATTTCGCCCCCTCTTTTAACGGCTCTTCTCAAGCCCTTTCGGAAGGTTCTTTCGGCCCCTCTTTCACCGCTTGACTGGACCGGACGAGGCCCGCCATGCATTCACTTTCCCATCAAGGAGGCCTTGGGCTTTCCTTCCGTTCTTTCTCGTCTTTCCCCTCTACCCACCGCAAACCAACTCGGGATCCCATTACCGATGCCTAGATTATGCGGTGCGGCATTATTCTACTGCATTTCTTGAATGGTGGTTGGCCATCCTTTTACATTTTTTCTCTAGGAAAACTCCCAACTCTCCCGGGTTCGGACAGTGCCTGCGGAAGAAATGGTGGCCTTTATTCGCCATCAAACACTTTTCTTATTTATTGAAGGGGCGAGGAATTTCAGTATTTTCCTTCCCGATCACACTGCCTATCCACCCATTGCCTATCACTGCCCTCTACTGTTAAAACATTCACCTTTCGCGAGCACGTTTCATCTCGGATCTTTATCGCTCAGTTTTTCCACCCAACCGACATTGTCACAGTTAAAGGTGCTGAGAATATTTCCCGCTGGATTTTGCCCTTTCCCGCATTAATGCCATTTCTCCTCTTCCTTCTACTTCAACTCTGAGGAGATGTCCCCGTCTTTCAAACAGCTGGGAGGAAATTTTTTACTTTCCCAGCCATTCTACTTCGACCATTGCAGCAGCGTAGACGGTATTTGGTATTTCCAATCCATTTCTTGTGACATTGTCTTCTCGTCGCCTGTCGTCCTGTCGTTTTCCTACTCCGATGCGGTCCGTCTCTGTATTTCACACCATAACCACGATTATTTCGCATTCCAGGTGTCAAAAGGTTCGCAGGTAAAGATCGGCAAACATTTCGTCTGGCCGGTCACTTCTTAAGGACGTTAAACTGTGGACTTCCCAGTGCCATATGCTTGCCAACTGGTCCAAAGTTCACAGAACAAAACGGTCCTGTCGGATCCAATTTCTCCTCCGGTGGACAACGCATTTCGGACCCAAGTCCACACTGACTTGGTCGGAAACCTCTAGGCTCCTTCAATAGGTTTCACCCACATTTCTCACTGGTATTTGACCGATAACATACCGGTGGGTAAGGCCATCCCTCTTCGAGAATTTCTAGTGAGACCATTGCCAGTTCTTTTGCTATTTAATTGGATAGGCGAGATTTGGCACTCCCGTCTTCAGGTTTTCATACGGGCGGACCAAGGCCGCCCCAATTCGAAGGTCTATATTTATGGAGAAAGACTCATGGTTTCCTCAATTGGCTCTAAGCGGATCTCCGTTTCATGTGCATTATCGATCTTTATTGGCTCGGGGGCATGATAGGGAAAAGGTAATTTCACCGCCAGCTTTAAGGCTTCTCTATGGCAACACAGGGAACCCGACAAATTGGCCTTGAAACGCTTCCTCTTGTTTCTCCTTGGGCATCTGAACTTTCTTTCATAAAGCAGGGGGGACCTCCCAATGTTCATTCAGCTATGAACTTGGTTCTTCAGTTCTTTCTATTTCGCATTCCCGGACGATTCATTTCTTCCTTCGCCTACTCTCCAATGGATTACCTTTCTTGCCAGTTCTTCGTCAGTTGTGCTGATTCGTGGAAAGCCCTTTCCTTAACCTCGTCAAGTTCTCGTCGGGCCGTTATACCAGCTTGCAGATCGGGGATCCTGAAACACACGTGTGTCCGTTCCACGGACTACGCATCGCGGTCCCACTTCAGGCCACGATTACGATGGACCTTCCATGTGTTTCAGCGGCCATAGTTAAGTATTTCTCACTGCAAAAGGGGACTAAAGTGGAGAACGTTTCGGTTGATCGGATCAAGCCTGCCTTCTTAGACACCGATCCTGTGTCTTCGACCACTCCTTCTCCATTTCCTGCACCCCAGGTTTCTCCTCGCTCTACTCCATTGCTACCTGTTATTCCCCCTGTTCCGTCGCCGCCTTGTCACCTACCTCCGCCCGCACCTCCTCCGTCTAGTTCTTCACTTTCCCGTTTTCCTAGTTTTCCTCTACCCCCTTCTTTACCCCATCGTTCCTCGGCTAGTGTCCCAAAACGACAACTGCTCCTGAAAACCGCCTCTTCCGCTTGGCCCCACGATTTCTGATTCGCTTCTTCCGGTCTCTACAACTTTCCCATCCAGGCCCCTTTCAGATTCTTTCTCCATCTCCTCGAGTCCTGGTTTCTCTCGGCGTGTTCTACTTTCGCGTTTTTGGGAGACATTTACGTTCGGTTTAGTTCGAGTTCTCTCCTTAATTTTCGTACGTTCCACTACGAAAAGGGGGGTAAATTAGCCCTTTCCTTTATCTTTGTCTCTTCTCTATCTATCTCTTCTCTCTCTTCTTTCTCTTTGTTGCTTCTTCCCGCTGCTGTTTTGGTGGCGTTGCAATCAGCTCTGCCTTCTTCTCGTTCCGCCGCCATGTTAGATCTCATGTTAAATTGCTTTTTCATCCATCTTCTTCGATCCTTGAATTGTTGTTTATTGTGCTTCTAGCGGAGTTTTGGGATTTCAATCAAATGTATAAAACAGTTGGTGATCATAATTGTACTGCTTAAAGAAGTTGTTGTGTATTAACCACAATTCATTAACCTCGTAGGGCATCTTGCGGTAGGTACTAACGAAGTTTAAAATCAATGTTGGGTTTTATTCCAGTGATATGTTTTGCGTTTTAGAAAAATTAGGTTTTATTTCAGTGATATGTTTTAACGTTTAGAAAATTAAAAGGTTCAGTGGATACTTATTCTTTATCTTTTATATGTCAAAGTAATAACATAAGTCTTTAGCATTTATATTAAATGATTATTATTATATATTCCAATTCCGAAATCATGTTCCAAAATATAATAGAGGGTTTCCCTTTTTTTATTTTGATGCGGAAAGTGAAAATTGCCCGGCAATGGTAAAACTTTTCTAAATCTTGTGAACGTACTTAATAGCATTTGTCGGGTTGAACAAACTAATAAAATTATTTTTACTATTATCTTATTGTTATTTTCATTGTATTTATTTGTTGTTTATATTTGTGTATTTAATTATTATTTATTATGTATTGTTTTAATTTTATTCTGAAAAGTACGATTGTCACTAGATAGATATAGTTGCAGTTTTCTATTGAAGATTTGCGATTAACATCCCACCCAAAAGCCCCTCAATATTATATATATATTATATAATATATATATATATATATTATATTATTAATATATATTATATATATATATAATAAATTAACAGTGAAGATTAAAAAAATAAAGAAACTCACAAAATCAATATTATACTTTTATTCTGATCCAAAAAACCAACAATGGGCTTTGGGAATTATTTAGTCTTTGGAAATAACGGCAGTTGAATGTAGTTTATTTCAAATTTATGTTTTTAATAAAAATGGGAAACAGTTCGAGCAATTTTTACATCATGATGATGGATGAGATCAAAAAACCAAAATTCTAAAAAACTACCTGAGCAAAATTTAACTTTTTGCGTCCATAATACAATCCATTTGAAGAGGAATAATTAATTTTCTCACAAAACCATCCAAAACTCATTTTAGAATAATAAATAAAAAAATGGCAATTGTGATTTAACAAATTAAAATAATTTTATTTAAAGATGTCATATAAATGAAAATCACAAAATCCATACAAAAATAAATGGGAAAATTTTTGATTATACAAATTCCTCGATTTCTTCATTTCCAAGTATTATTTATTTCTTATTCCTAAAATTAGAAATATTAAAGATAGTTGCGCAGATAAGACGAAAATTTTCCACTATTAATATTATATATTAGTTTAATTTAAATCTATCCAAATCTAATAATTTTGAAATTTTAATGACGGCAAATGGTTTTAAATCAAAATCATCATTTTCTCTTAAATTGCATATATATATATATAAATATATATTTATATATATATATATATATATTATATAATATATATATATATTATATTATATATATATATATATATATTATTATTATATTAATATATATATATATACCATAAATTGGGGGAAAACCAGTCAAAAATAATTCAAACCCAAACATTTTATATTCTTAATATTTTTTAAATAATAAAAATATTTTTTAATTAGAGAAAGGTTTTTTAAGTAGTAAATAGAATATATTTTAACCCATATATAAAAATTTAATTATACAACTTACACCTACAGTCAAAAAAAATTCCCCCAATTTGCGAAAAATAAAAAAAATTATTAATTAAAAAAAATATCTAAGAGGCATGGGTTGATCTCATTAGAATTATAAGATATCAGAAATTTCGATTTAGAGATGGGGCATATTGGGGAAGTCTAATTATTTAACTTTTTTCATGTAAAAAAAAATTCAAAATAGATAAGTTATTTTTAAAGTTAAGTTTTTCAATCGGGGAACCAGTCGGGCATCGTGGAAAACAAACGGTCCAATTATAAACAAATAAATGTCCATTTATTTTTGTTTATTTAATAATATTACTTTTTAGTTTGTATGGAGACTATAAGACGTTGAATCTTCTATGCTTTCTTCTCTATCTAGCTGATGAGAATCATTCTTGATAGTGGTGAATGCAAAGGGTTTCATGATTTTAAAGAAATGTGCGTACATTTAACTGGATAAGTGTAAATATTATTTATTAAAATTATTGAAAATTAAAATTGTAAATTAATTTAAAAATTAAATGTAAATATTTTTTGTTCCAAGTTCGTGAAATGTGCGTACATTAGTCACACTCCTGTAATTTTAAAGTGCCTATTGTTTAAAAAAGTGCAAATCATCCATATTCACCCTATGTCATGATTAGTTATTTATTAATTATTAAAATTGATTGTCAAATTTAAATTATTATTTGTAAATTTTTTCATCCAACAAGTTCACATGATATCGTGCAGTGCATTGCATTGGCACACGTAATATAAAGTGCCTGTTTTGTTAAAAAGTGCAAATGTTGATTCATTATTTAAACATTATTAAAATTGAGTCATAATTTAATTTACTATTGTTAAATTTTTTTTGTCAAACAAGTTCTACGTGAAATGATGATTTAAAATATGATTTTAACTTAAGTTAAAATATAATTGATTAAATTTGAGTTTGACTGTAGAATTTAGTTATTTATAATTAAAAATTTCTCCATGGAATTTATGTCTCTCATTAATTTTTCGCAACTTATTTAGCTTAAAACTGATGAAAATAAAGTTTCAAAATTGTTAAAAATTAATTAGCAAAATGTTCATAAGGTAAAATTTAGACTTGTTCTTTTTTTTCTTCCCAAATTAATTGCTCATAACATCATTCAAACTCTATTTTAACATTTCAAATATATAATTAAAATATAGCTTTAACAAAATAAATAAACTAAAATAAATATTTAATACTGAGCGCAGCTTTTCCCCGAAATATCAATTTTCGAAAAAATTAGAATTTTTAAAAAAAAAAAAATAATATATATTATGTTCAACATTTTTTTTATTTCATTAATTCTACAGACATAAAGAACCTATAAATGTATGAGAAATAAACTATTAAAATATAGATTAAAATTTAAAAATTTTTGATTTCTTATGATTGATGAATCGAAAATACAAAGGCGGATTTTTGACCAGTTTTTCCCCATTTTACGGAATATTTAGAAAATGTACCGACCAAAAAGTGGCCGATTACCTACCCTATTTTTAGGTGCCGATACCAATACTTTAATAATATAATAAATACACGGTAATAAGATAGACCATTTGTGTACTGCTAGGCAACTCAGGATTCCATTCCCTGTACAACCAATACTTTTCATTTATTAACTTATTTGGTTTGTTGGCCCAAAGAATATGGAAAAAAACTTTTTTTCAATTTCATGTTTTTTTTTCAGGAAAAAAACATGTTTTGTTTTTTTTTTCAGTTTTTTCGTTTTTTCAAATTAAATGTTATTTAAATATAAAAGAGGCTAATTATTGATATTTTTCACTTGAGTATTCATGTTGCTCATCGATCTCGAGCGATACCTGAAATTAACACCCACAAACATCATATTCCATTTTAGATTTTCTACAAATACGCCGACACACACCACTACCTTCCTCTCTACCTCAATTAACAAACTCCAATTATTCACAATCTCGCTTATTACACAACGCATCACTAACACACTCTAACAATACCCAACTACAGCATATATAACGTAGACAGCTAAACCCACACATCGTAGCCCTAAAGCACGCACCGGGCGACTTCGCTTAATCCAAACATGCCATAGGCGCCTAAACCCACAAGATACTATTACACCATACAACAAATAAATTAAACACCACATCAATATTTATATACTTTAACAATTCTGTCAAATCATCACCACACATCACTCCACCATATTAAACACATCACACTATACAATCTCACAACAACAAATCTAACAACGTGCTCACCTCCTTAAACTGCTATCCTAACACCACCTAACCGTACGAATAGAGTCAACCACTAGAAATCATGACACAAAAAGCACTAACAAACAAAGAGCTTAAGGGAAACATATGCGATTACGCACACGCTGGCACACCCCAATCAAATACAACCATCTATAGAACTCAGTCTACAAACAAACTAACACTACATAACCAAAAACCAAACAGTCTGCCCAAACACCATGACACAGGAAGAACTACCAGCAGACACCACACAACCACCCCCCTAACCCCATGCCTCGCACCCATCGACCACTCAACACGCCTAAAAAACTATACCTATTGAGCAACAGCCAGGCTTGGAACTATCGACACTCTCTCTCTCCTCACCTCAAAAATCAACCTACTCCCCACCCTATCACGCCACAGAACCACCCAAAGTACACCCGCAACACTACAGCCAGCAAACAACCCACCACCACCAAGTACCAGCAACTACACCTGCCTCCGCTCAGTAAGACCTCTACTGTCAACAGCTACACCCTAATAACATCACTGGTCATCAGCGGAATCAGCCACACTTTTAATTTTGGATGTGACTGCATGATAAGTCCTGATATTTCAGAGTCGTATGAAGCTATCGTGTGAAGGATTATAGTCGGTTGAAGGAGGCAGGGCAGTAACATGGGGATCTTTAAAGCTTAGCTGCCTTTAAGTTATCTTCATCTCTCTTCAAGTTGGCAAATTTTTTCAGAATTTCCTTAAGTTCTAGATTATGAGAATAAATACTAGTTTTGCAAAACGTCTACACAACAAAAGTTACATTTCATGGGAGGGTCTTTGGCTACCTTTTATTTCCTTAAAAAGTGCAGTCACACGACTTTTTGCACGGTGACATTTCTAAATTCTAATTAAATAATTATGATAAAAATGTACTTGAAAGCATGAAACAGAAGTAGAAAACATTTTAATTGAACCACAACAAATATTATGATATCAAAAATTTCAGGAATATAAAAAAATAATATGGAAACCCATAAAAATTTTTTGAACACCAACTCAGGGGCTTCCACCTTGTTAGGAAATTGGAACCAAAAAAAATGTCCAAATTAGAGTCATATCTTGCAAATTAAAATAAAAAAATTGTTCAAACATGTAAATTCCACAAACACAAAACTCAAAAAATTGAAAAAAACAATTTTTTACTTTTTTTTTTCAGGCTGTGTTTTTTTCATGAAAAAAAACGTTTTTTTTTCGGAAAAAACGAGGGATTGTTTTTTTTCCCTTTCCCAAACCCTAGGATTGTCCAAGTATTATTTTATTTTACTAACATTAAAATGTATCTTTAGGATATTAAAAGCAAATATATGATAATAAACTTTAGTTTGCGGTTTATTCCAAATAAGTCCATTCTCCATTTTCCAGTAGTATTAACAAGTTAGCTTTACTTACCTTTATGTAAACTATGATTACAATTTACAAAGAAGATTCTTTAACTAGCTAAATATACAAACATAAAAATAATGGAAGAAGAGGATCAATTAATCAGCTCTTGAAAGACCAATAAAAACGCTATTTACTTCAAAACATGGAAACAAAATAATAAAATACTCTTTTAAAAGATTTAAAGTATAAAGATTTAAGATAACGATATTATTCAATACTTCAAATTCAAATATTCTTCAAATTTGTGACTGCAAAAACATTAAAGCTTTAAAATTAAAAAAACCGCTATTTACTCACAACATGAACCAAAATATTAAAATACCTTCTTTAAAGATTTAACGATATAAAGATTTAAGAATAGATATTATTCAATACCTCAAAAATTCAAATATTCTCAAAATTGTGGATAGCAAAAACATTTAAGGCTTTTTTGCTAGTATACTGGCGAGGGCCTGGCTAGTTTTTTGGGGTGGTTTACATCCCACTAAAACTAAAAATTATGGTTCGCTCTCGACTGGAATGAGGGAAGGAAGCTGATAATTATTTTCCTTGCAAGCTCTGATAATAATGGAAAACTCATTTTCATGCCACCACATGAAAGATTTCTTATTCTGTTGGCAAGGATCTCATGTTTTTTAGGGGCCTTTTCATCATCCTTTTTCACAGATGATAATTTGAATTATCTTTTGCTCCTTTGATGGGAACTGTTCTCTTCCAGTTTTTTCATTGGGGTTCCTTGGGTGTGATTCTGTTGGAAGGTGAATGACGATGTCAATGGACAATTTCAGCAATGAACTTATCAAAGTCTAACTATCATCCAAAACCTCTTCATCTTCAATAGGTATTATTTTGCTGAAAAGCCAACGTCGATCCACTACTTCAGTACAGTTGCCAGGGGTTGATGATACAGGCGGCTCCCACCTTCTTGTGGATCTTTTTTTTTTTTGCAACGTGAGGAGCAGCTCCTCTGGTTATGTATTTTAAAATGTATTCTAGAAGTGCGTTCCCCGTTGGGAGATGCTAATCTTGTTGGGGTTTCCAGGGTTAGCTTAATATTGAATTTCCTTTTACCAACTTTTTTTTTTTTTACAGGCTTTGTCACCGCAAATCACGCAGATGAAGCACAGACGGGGGCAGGTTATTAAAGTGAGGGAATTATTGAGTATTAAACACAGGATATGGAAGAGAATTCCACAGAACAAGAGATGGCAGAAAAGCAAGGAAGCACCCGCAGGCAAAATAGTCATGGTTTACTAATATCAACCCAAAACTCTAATGTTGACGAACAACACCCTTTGCTATGAAGGGCGTCGTAAAGGATAGGCTTGGTATGTGAGTGGAAAGTTCCCTCTAGCACTTGCCGCTGCGGACCTATAGAAAAGAGATAAAGCCAGTCAACAACACTGCCGCAAGATAGAGGGTAAAAGTGAACTAGAAGTACCAGGGACAGTTTAAATCCTTTTGCCTTTCACTCAAACATTCCTCACTTCCACACAACAATAAAGCCGCCAACAGCCACACAACTCTCCAGAACCCCTTACCCAGCGTTCCGAGGTTTTTAAGCCAGAGCCCCTTTCAGATTATGAGAGCAACTCCAACAAGGGGGGATAGGACCCTGTATAAGCTGGGTATAGATATAAGGTAACAAAAGTCTGCAGTCTAATACAAATCCTGAGGCGCCCAAGCAGCCGTTGTGATTCAGATGGTTATGATAGCTTCAGGATGTTTATATTATCTCTACAGGAGAGACATCTAAGAGATAATAAGTTAAGCTTAGAGAGGGAGATTTGTAGTTGTTTAAGAATCTATTCACAAGGTTGATCGACTCTGCAACTTACCAAGACATGCGAGGATGATCAGAAAAATTAAGATGAGTGGCATCTGAAAGTAAATGAGGAGCAGAATGAAATGAGTGAAAAATGAAGGTCGAGTCATTGGCATATGAGTGGATAGGTGATGAAGTATT
>JABUQX010050827.1:5000-10393 GCA_015478945.1 Trachelipus rathkii
ACTCACTACCAACTTGCTTGCTCCTAAGAAGAAAGAAATCCGAATTACAAAAAAACTCAACTTTCAAGCAAGGGAGGTAAAACTTCAGGAAAAGTCCGCAACAGCAGAATCGACTCATCTCAATTTTCAAGCATTTCAAAAAGAATAAATTGGCAAGTGAGGAAAACACAGGAAAAGTCTGTGACTGCTCATCGAAACTTTAGAAGATAAAAGAGAGAATCTCAATAAAGGGGAGACTGTTGTTATTTATATTTTATTGAATGAATCATCACTTGTTTTATGCTGTTTAAATCATTATCCAATTCATATAGAGGCCTACATAAAGAACCAAGAAGAATCAAATTTACATCAAAGAACTTATTTTAAGGGCCCCTATATATTGGTAATCCCGGAAGTAAAACACCCAGCGCCTTCTGATAACTCATCAGCATTTCACTAGTAATTACTTATTACGATGCCAAGCAACGAAGAATTGGGTACTTACCCTCTATCTTACTAACTCCTTCATCCTCACCAAGAAGAGTTCGTCTCCAAAAGAAAACAACCAAAATGAAGAAAAAGAAACAAACAACAATAATACTAAAAAATGCAAACCAGAACACTCCAAGAAGATGACTCAAACGAACTGCAAAAGAACATTATCGATACGGACTTCTTTTAACATTCTCAATTAATTTTGGATTATGGTCTGAAACTCATTTTGAATTCCACTACGAACCTTTAGGCTCCTCTTCGAATTCTGAATAATTCAGTACCATCTCTCATTTTTTTTTTTTTTTACAAATGAAGAATTTACAATTGCAAAAACTGAACTGGTATCCTTCAACTTTCTCAATCCCCCTGGTCGTCACCACTTCATCTCATTTCAAAATTACTCCAGGTGAGTGACGCCCATGTGGTGACTGTAGAACCTTAAATCCTATACCAAACCAGAATCGCAACAAGTTCTTTTTCAAGATTTCCATCAGTTTGTCTCATCCAAGTGTCAGAGCTTCTCTTCAAAATGAAGACGCGCAATTTTGGCCTATATGGATCAAGATATTCACATTATCTTCTTACCACTGTCAAAATTCCACGATTCATCGTCAAGTGACATTCTCCAAACAACTTGTGTGCGATATCTCTAATATTTTATATAACATTTGTATTTTCTTGCATTCAAATGTTTGCATATTTGCTTATATCTAACGGATATAATCAAATATGCTTATATTTGAATGTACCTTTCATTGTATAATATTTTTAATTTTGTTTATATACCATTTTATATTTTGTAATCTCTTGCATTCAAATGTTTGTATGTGTGCTTATGTCTTCGGACATAATCAGATATGCTTATATTTGAATGTCATTGTCATTATATATTTATCACTCGGACTCACTACCCACTTGCTTGCTCCTAAGAAGATAGAAATCCGAATTACAAGAAAACCAAACTTTCAGGCAAGTGAGGTAAAACTTCAGGATAAGTCCGCAACAAGCAGAATCGACTCTCCTCAATTTACAAAGATTTTCAACAGAATGTTGATTAACACAGGAAAAGGCCGTGACTGCTCATTGAACTTACGAAGAAAAAAAGAAAGAATCTCAATAAAGGGGAGACTGTTGTTATTTATGTTTTATTGAATATATCATCATTTGCTTAATAATTTTTAAATCATTATCCAACTCATATAGAGGCCTACATCAAGAACCAAGAAGAATCAAATTTACATCAAAGAACTTATTTTAAGGGTCCCTAACTATTAGTAACCCAGGATTATATATATATATATATATATATATATATATATATATATATATAGTATATATATATATATATAATATATATATATATATATATAAATATATATATATATATATATATATTATATATATATATATATATATATATATATATATATATATAATATTATATATTATAATAATATAATATTATATATATAATATTATATATATATATATATATATATATATATATATATATATATAATATATATAAATATATACCTATATATATTATAATATATATATATATATATATATATATATATATATATATATATATATATATATATATATATATATATATATATATATATATATATATATATATATATATATATATATATATATATATACTATATATGAAATTTCTGGATAAAATTTGGTACACCTTTAGCTTGAAGCGCGTATAATACGAAAATGGTGGTTTAGAGTGATATTTTAAATACGGGGTGAAAGTCCCCCAAAGCCGACCAAAACATTAACATGGAATTTCTCTGAATATAGTCCACCGAATAAAATTTCCTTCGCAATGTAGATAGAATATATCAAGACGAAGGTAATGATTAAAGTCACATTTAAATTGGTCCACCACAAAAGAAATTATGACTAAAAGAGTCTTTTGAGTCATTCAATTTAGACTGACTAAAATTTCGGTGCTCTGAGAAGAGCAGGTTTTTCGCAAAATTTTTTTTTTTTTGAATTTTTTTACTTTTTCTAAAAAAAAAAAAAATTTTAGACTGGATTATAAGTCATTTTTTTGGACCAATAAAAATATTTATTTAAAATTATATAAAAATTTATTTTTTAAAAATATTAGTTATGGTTTCTACTAATATTAGTTTTTTCTCAATACAAGCTAGGCTATTTACGGGCAATCCAAATTTACTGGTTGCGTTTTAATAAAAGTTAGAATGTAATAAAATGGAATAAAAACTCGTGCAACAGCATTTATTTACACACACACACATACATACATACACACACACATACTATATATATATATATATATATATATATATATATATTATATATATATAATTATAATATTATATATAGTATCTATATATATATATATATATATATATATATAATAATATAATATATATATATATATATATATATATATTATATATAATATATATATTATTTCCCATCTCCCAGTAGGCTTTCCGCCACTGTTAGTTGGACCACATTTTTTCCTTCTGGCCAGAAACTCTTGTCTGAGAGCACTCTAGAAAAACATTTCTCGGCGCATGGTTTCCGATGCTAGTCCTTGAGTTATACACTCAGGTAGGGGTTTTCGCCTTTTCAGTGAAACCAGTATCTCTTCCATTTGGCCTTGAAACTCGTTCTCCCAGAGCTCTTCAGAAGATCGTGTTTTAGGCGCATATGATTCCAATGCTGATCCATGAATTCTGCAAGCAAAAAATAAAGGACAGGGTGCTAGCCCTGTCGCTCTTGAACTAATGGCGATGAAAGAAAAGTCTTCTTATGTCCGACTGTCTCGAATATCCATTCTTCTTATATATATATAATCAATACTCCACTAGATACTGCAGATATACTAAACTATTGCTATCATTGTAAATTCGAAATCTATGCTTTGTTATATTATATATTATATATATTATTATATATATATATATTATAATATATATATATATATATATATATATATATAATAATATATATAATATTATATATATATTTTATTATATTTATATATATATATATATATATATATATATTCACAAATGTCAATGTTATGCAAATATCTTGTTTTTAATATTCACGGATGCAAATGTGAATGAAAATATATTTTTTGAATATTCACGAATGTGAATAAATTTTCTTAATATTCAAATGTGAATTCAATTGCAATTTCGAATATTTTATATTTCCAATAATGTGTTTTTTTACGAGGTATAAAATGGAATATTTGCATCAGTTGTAGGTTCACCATAGAAAATTGAATGGATTCAATTTCCGACGTTTCCACAATGCTTCTTTCACACGTCCCACCAACCTTTTCCCACAACCTCTGTAATATGAAAGAGGAAAATTAATTCATTAATTTATTGAGCTACAATTCATAGATTAATCAATATTTAAAATAAATAATTGAAAAGTTATGTTTCAAAAATAATAATTTTTTAGCTCTCTCTCTCTCTCTCTCTCTCTCTCTCTCTCTCTCTCTCTCCTCTCTCTCTCTCTCTCTCTCTCTTCTCTCATCTCTCTCTCTCTCTCGTCTCTCCTCTCTCTCTCTCTCTCTCTCTCGTCTCTCATTCCTCTCTCTCTTCTCTCTCTCCTCTTTCTCTTCTCTCTCTCTCTCTCTCTCTGCTCTTTCTCTCTCTCTCTCTCTCTCTCTCTCTCTCCTCTCGTCATCTCTCTCTCTCTGCTCTCTCTCTCTCTCTCTCTTCTCTCTCTCTCTCTCTCTCCTCTCTATCTCTCTCTTCTCTCTCTCTCTCTCGTCTCTCTCTCTCTCTCCTCTCTCTCTTCTTCTCTCTCTCTCCTCTCTCTCTCCTCTCATCTCCTCTCTCTTCTCTCTCTCTCTCTCTCTCTCTCTCTCTCTCTGCTCTCTCTCTCCCTCTCTCTCTCTCTCTCTCTCTCTCCTCTCTCTCTCTCTCTCTGAGCATTTAATCTACGTTTTTCATCAAAGATCAGACCAGCACCACTACAGAGACTTTCACTGGCAACACTTCATGGTAGGCAATCAAGGTAAATCCTTGCTAACTGTGAAAGATCAGAATACGTCTCCTCACATTTCCTGGTCTTCATCAGTGGAAATGCGTTTTTCTTTGTCATACTGTTTGAATGTAGAATTATATTCATGACATTAATGACAGTGGTGTTGGTTCATGGATTTGAAGCAATCTTTGCTGTTCTATTTTTCTTGAACTATTTCAGAATTATATTTTTTAATTTCTTTTTACCTTTTCATCCGACACTGATCATAACTCTCTCCGTGAAAAACTTAGAATTAAGTGAAAAATTTTGTTTTGTATCTAGAGTCCAAAGATGTAGATATGGTATACAGGTAGTCATTCCACTCTAAAATCGAACCTTTTGTTAATTTCTTTTAATATCATTGTTTAATAGCAGCTAAGATACTTGCTCTTAAATCAGCAATGCCTGTTTACTGGGTATTATACATAACATCCTTGACGAATCCCCAAAGGAAAAAATAACATGATGTGAAATCGGGAGATCTAAGCGGCCAAGAAATTGAACCTCCACGGCTGATTCACCTGTTTGAATTCCTCCTTGGCCGTCTAGATCTCCCGTCATCGCACCATGTAATATTTTTTCCTTTGGGGATTCATCAAAAGATTTGCGGGTACAACATACAATACTCAAGTGACAGGCATTGCTAATTTAAAAGCAAGAATCTCAGCTGCTATTCAAAAAATTAATGTGGAAAAATGCTGGTGCGTACATGGCAGAATTTGTAATATCGGCTGAATGTTTTAAGAATCACTAATGGTGCACAATGCACATATTGAAAGCTTGTAACATTGTCACTTATGTGAATCAAACTTTGGATAATAAGATACTTAAATTGTTTGTTTTCATCAAACTTTTTTTGCCTTTTTTTTGGCTTGCCT
>JABUQX010050828.1:0-16580 GCA_015478945.1 Trachelipus rathkii
TATATATATAGTTAATTATGTACTATATAATATATAATATAGTATAAAGTAAATACATCTGAAATATGACATATATAGTAGTATATAATGTACGCAATATAAATTAGATAGAAAAACTTGACGATTTTATAAACAGTATTTAGGACGTTAAACCTCGCAAATGTATAATTGAGTTATAGTAAATGTATGTATAATACCAATTTATAAGAAATAAATGTTTTGATATTATTAGGATTGCTAAATACACTAAAGTTTACAAATTACCTCAGCAATATAAATTAGAAACATAATTTCATGTTTTTCCTACTTCTACAGGAACTTATCATCCAGAATATCAGTCGGTCTTGATTTTAAGAAGGAAGTGGTTTGAAGCTGAAGAATGAGATAAAGAGGAATAATTAGTGAAATGAGATTATGATAACAGCAAGTTTTGTTCACAACTGTTGATAACTCACCAGTGACCACCTAGAATATGAGAAGATATATTTCAATTGGTTGTTATGATTTCCTCTGGAGATTTAGTACATCATCCCTATACTTTCTAGCAGGTACTTTTTTAATGCATACCAGGATCCATCACGAGGACGCGACGCTTGTTACATATATATGTATGAGTAATACCGCACAGGATAGATAGAAGGAAAGTAAGTGCTATTAGCAAAAAATTTAGGAACATAGAGATCAATAATATATGTGAAAATGAGATTAGGAAAAATAGCAAATTTGCAAGTACGCTGACAATGTACTTGTATTAGTCACACTAAGTACCATATCAAGAATAAAACGCAGTCATTGGAGTATGGTATCTCCTTAGGCGAATTATATTAGACAATACTACTGATCAAATAACGCTTTTCTAAGGTACCAGGAACTTTGTAAGGTACTATAACGAGAAATATATCAGGATACGATCATTGGGATTTAATTAGATATCAGAAATGTATAGAAGGTGTGATCGTGATACTAGAATATGAAAAATGGATAATGAAAACGCAGCACGAGAATAATATTATTAGTTGTAAGTATGTGAGAATGGATGTGACACAAGTGAATTTACTGAGAGTCTTAGTAATCTAAACGTTATGAATTATATACATAATAAAAGCCACTAATGAGAAATACCGGAATAAAAAGGTACGTCATCGAACCATGTACAAAATGATGAGAGAGCTGCAAAGGTACTCACACGAGAATTCTCTATAGAAGCTTGGCGAGTTGTAAGAGCAAATAAAGTTGACACATTTATGGAATCTAAATTATATCGGACTAACCTAAATACATAAACCACAGATAAGAAATCAATATATGTGAAAGCATCAGACTAAGAACTAAGGTAAAGAACCAATAAAAATTTATGGGGGAAACGAGTGAACACATTTATGGCATCAATTTATGGACAACAGTATATAATAACTACACAGATAATGAACCAATCCCTTATAAGAGTTGAGTTAATTGGCATGGAATGGCTAGACCTATTTAGGCGGGTGGGCGGGTGGAGCTTTATTTGAAATCAATTTATTGAGGAGGTTGGGCAAAATCAACTAAATCAAATTTTATGAGCTCACAGTTTACAGAACTCAAGTATAGATACAACAGATTTTAGAGGGCAATAGGTGAACACACTTTAGAGATATATTTAGGTGGACAACCAAATAACAAACCACAGATATAGAATCAATTCATGGACTATAGACTAAGAACTATGTAATGAACCACAGATTTATAGGGAAACAGTGAACCACATTTATGGAATCAATTTATGGACAACAAAATTATAAACCACAGATATAGAATCAATTTATGAACCACAGATTAAGAACCAAGAAATGAACCACAGATTTAGAGGCAAATAGAGAACCACATTTATGGAATCAATTTATGGACAACCAAATAATAAACCACAGATATAGAATCAATTTATAGACCATAGACTAAGAATCAAGTAATGAACTACAGATTTAGAGTTATATAGTGAACCACATTTATGAAATCAATTTATAGACAACCAAATAATAAACCACAGATATAGAATCAATTTATGAACCACAGTTTAAGAACCAAGTAATGAACCACAGATTTAGAGTCAAATAGTGAACCACATTTATGGAATCAATTTATAGACAACCAAATAATAAACTACAGATATAGAATCAATTTTTGAACCACAGATTAAGAACCAAGTAATGAATCACAGATTTAGAGTCAAATAGTGAACCACATTTATGGAATCAATTTATAGACAACCAAATAATAAACCACAGATATAGAATTAATTTATGGACCACAGATTAAGAACCAAGTAGTAATGAACCACAGATTTAGAGGCATATAGTGAACCACATTTATGGAATCAATTTATAGACAACCAAATAATAAACCACAGATATAGAATCAATTTATAGACCACACAGATTACAAATTAGGGAAGGAGGAAATATGGAGAAAAATGATTCACCTTTGTCCACAAATCCTTTAGGGAAGAACAACGCCTAGTCTTTATTCTTTCTGTATTTAAATTATAATTACAAGATTAATTAAATTAATAACAGTGAAGACAAATTAAAATTAAACTTATTTCTAGAATTAAATTTTTTAATATAAAAACTTTAATTAAATATTTTTAATTACTATTCTGAAAATAATTATTGTAAGGAAAAACTAGCTATAATTATCTATATTATTTCTTAATAAATATAATATATATTATATATATATATATATATATATATATATATATATATATATATATATATATATATATATATATATATATATATATATTATTATTATATATAAATATATATATATGATGTATATAGTATCGTTAATATAAATATATAACAGAGAGGAGGAGAGGGAGGAAAGAGGTTTCAATTGTAGTGGCTATAAA
The DNA here is from genome assembly GCA_015478945.1 of Trachelipus rathkii. Taxonomy (NCBI): domain Eukaryota; kingdom Metazoa; phylum Arthropoda; class Malacostraca; order Isopoda; family Trachelipodidae; genus Trachelipus; species Trachelipus rathkii. The sequence goes on from JABUQX010050828.1 coordinate 2,894, forward strand.
AAAATTTAAGTTAGAAATTATTGAAATAACCGATTTTTAGTTAAAAATTTTTATGTTTGCTTTAAAAACTTTGTTTGTTTTTGTCATTAAATATATTAAAAACATTGAGTTTATATTTTTTTTTATTTATTAAATACAAATTTTAAGAGAAATGGGTAAGCTAAATGAAAAAAAATTAATTGTTGAAATTTGAAATTGATGATTAGTTCATTATTATTCTTTGAGCGCAATTTATTCCGAAAGTTTCAGTTGTCAATATTGTTGGGTTTACACCTAATTTTTGTTCAAAGTATTGCTAAAATCACTAAGAACTGAGCAGTTTTTACACATTCAGTTAGGAATGTTTTGATATCACACTCGCTATGCTAAGCTGAAAGATATACACAGAATAGAAAGAGCTTTATTAAGCTCTGCATCCAATGAGTTTATAAAAATGTACAAAACTATGCTTAGATTGTCTGGTTAATTTGATAATAAAACGTCGGTAGTCATTTGAAAATTTGGTTGAGAAAAAAGTAGTATCCATTTATGTTTAGAACTTTCTTAAGATAATGGTAAACCTTCAGTTTAGCGTCTGTTTTTTTTGGTATGGTAAGGACATTATATAGTGGTTTATTTAATGGCTTCTTTTCCCAAGGGCAATGGCGATAATTATAATATTTTGTGTGGCATTTTTATATTATAATATTGTTGAGTAGGCCAGACTTAGGGGGGGTCTGCAGTGTGGGGGCACAGTGAATTGTGATCGTGTATATATTATAATTATGTAAATTGTTAATACTTATAATTATGTAATTATGTTTTAGGAGCAGGTTAGCATAAACTGCCCTCACAAAAACTCGGCCTCAGGCTACACTATTATACGGCCCAATTTTTATATTATTTCTTAAAAGCATGAGTGCACATTAAATCATATTTAGACGTAACTACTGATTGTGAAAACAAAAAAATATCGATAATGGGAGAGAATTACGGGAAGTTAATTTAATTCTTTGTCGTTTTTTTGTACTGAAATAAATAATACGACAAAAGAAGAAGTTATGCATGTTTTAAAAAAAATTTGAAGGCCTTCCACCACACACGCACACACACCACACACACACACCACACAGCAGCGACACACACACCCCACAACACACACAGCAAACACACACACACACACAGCACAACACCTACTTGACACACACAACACACACACCAGACAACACACATATATATATTATAATATAGTATATATATATATTAGGTTATATATATAATATATTAGTATATATATATATTATATAATATATAAAGTATATATATTATATACTATATATATTAATATATGAGATATTTGTGATATAATAAAGTAGTATTATATATATAGTAATATATATATATATAATATATATAATATATATATATTATATATATATATATAATATGATATATTTATTTAGTGATTTATCAGGTCAGAACCCCATACATGGGATCAGTGGAATCGTTCAATTTTAGGAATACTTCATAATTTTTATATAGACCTAGCCAAACTATCTTTTAGTATTATACTTCCAGGTTTAAATTTTATCTTTAATGCAAGGCCATATTTGACAATCAGCATCGAGAAAATAAGGTATTTGCCGTGACATACCTGAAGAAAAAATATAATCCAGATGAAAAATATAATATTTTTACATAAGTATAGGCCTAAATGACTAATTATAAACTCCAAAACTAATCTATTGACCTAACTAACCTAGACCAACCAACCTAAACTACCTAACCTACCTACCGTAAACCTGAACTTAACGAGCTAACCTAACCTATAAAAGTCAAAATAAGTAATGCTAACATAACCTACTATTAATCTGTAAAGTAACAGATTTTCAAAAGATATTCTAATAACATGAAACCTGTACATAGTTTACACTAAGCCACCGTAAGCAATACAAAAATAGATCTAAACCTAAGATAAACAAGAAAAAAAGTAACCTATATATCTGTCTCTCTCTTCTCTATCTCTCCTCATTACATAGTTCTTAGTCTATAGTCCATGAATTGATTCTATATCTGTGGTTTGTTATTTGGTTGTCCATAAATTGATTCCATAAATGTGGTTCACTATTTGCCTCTAAATCTGTGGTTCATTACTTGGTTCTTAAACTGTGGCTCATAAATTGATTTGTTATTATTTAATTGTCTATAAATTGATTCAATAAGTTTGGTTCACAATATGCCTCAAAATCTGTGGTTCATTACTTGGCTCTTAATCTGTGGCTCATAAATTGATTCTATATCTGTGGTTTATTATTTGGTTGTCCATAAATTGATGCCATAAATGTGGTTCACTGTTTCCCCATAAATTTGTGGTTCATTACTTAGTTCTTAGTCTATGGTCCATATATTGATTCTATATCTGTGGTTTATTATTTGGTTGTCCATAAATTGATTCCATAAATGTGGTTCACTATTTGCCTCTGAATCTGTGGTTCATTACTTGGTTCTTAATCTGTGGTTCATAGATTGATTCTATTTCTGTGGTTTATTATTTGGTTGTCTATAAATTGATTCCATAAATGTGGTTCACTATTTGCCTCTAAATCTTTTAATCATTACTTGGTTCTTAATCCGTGGTTCATAGATTGATTCTATATCTGTGGTTTATTATTTGGTTGTCCATAAATTGATTCCATAAATGTAGTTCACTACTTGACTCTAAATCTGTGGTTCATTACTTTGTTCTTAATCTGTGGGTCATAAATTGATTCTATATCTGTGGTTTATTATTTGGTTGTCTATAAATTGATTACATAAATTAAATGTGGTTCACTATTTGACTCTAAATCTGTGATTCATTACTTGGTTCTTAATCTGTGGTCCATAAATTGATTCTATATCTGTGGTTTCTTATTTGATTGTCTATAAATTGAATCCATAAATGTGGTTCACTATTTGATTCTAAATCTGTGGTTCATTACTTGGTTCTTAATCTGGGGGTCCATAAATTGGTTCTATATTTGTGGTCTATAATTTAATTATATATTTGTGGTTCATCATCATGTTCAAAATCCGTGGTCCATAACTTAGTCATAAATATGTGGTTCATTATTTGGTTCTAAATCTACTATCCATAAATTGATTTCGTATTTATGGTTTCACTATTTGGTTCTAAATATAACTCTTTATTTGGTTCTAAATCTGTGGTCCATATATTGAAAATAAATATGGGATTCATAAATTAGTTCTAAGTATGTGGTTTATATATTGTTCTACAGTTATGACTCACAAATAGGTACTGGTTATTTATCATTTGTTTTCCATATGAAACAAATGTTCTTAATTTCAACAAATGATTCGTATCTTGTTTCTCAGAATTTTATACATAAAAATAATAATAGATAATGCCATATGGAATTATTTTAGCGACATCTGGTTAGAATTCGGCTATTCATTCATAAGAAGTGTTAATTATAAGTTTCTTCAATATTAGCACGATCTTTTTAATCGCCTTTCTTTCTCGGGTTATTAATATTATTATTATTATTATTATTATTATTATTATTATTATTATTATTATTATTTTATATTATTAATATTAATTATATGAAAGTAAAATTTTATAAATTGCTGTGTATAATTTACCTCATTTGTATTTTTGTATAAGTGTGATGTAGTTTACTATTTATATATATTGTATATTTCTTATTTTATTACGGCTTACTTCAGTGATTATTTTATCTTTAATTTATCTTATATAATAATTTGATTTATTATTATTATTTATTATTATATAAATTGAGATTCATTTTCATCCGACGAATTGCGCGAAGTATTTAATTTGATAATTTTTTCTTTGGCTAGAACTCTAGACGATTATATTATTAGACTTTATTTAAACGTTATTTCATTTATAAGGGTATACTGTGTATTACTTTATTTATATTTAATATATATTATTGGTATCCATCTATCTTCTAATTTTATTTATTTATATTTTCATTATTTAATCCTAATTATATATTATTTAAAATGTTTTTGTTTTAATTAATTATTAATATAATATTAATTATTATTTATTATATTATTAATTATATATATATTTATAATTTATATTATTATTTATATATTCATATATATATTTATTATTATTGATTTAATTTATTATATTTCATTATTTCTTTTAATCCAGACTAATGTGTATTGATGGTCGCAGCTCTATATACGCATTCCTATAATCCATATATGGTTGTGATTATAGCATTTTTTCATATCTTTCAATAAAATCCGCCTCCTACCTACACATACGGCATTCCTCACTAATAGGCCTCATTCACTCTTACCTCTAAATATTCAATCTAAGCTGATGTGATAGGGTGTCTAGTTGTTCAGAATTCACTCTAACTAGATGCTGACCGGTAATCGTTTATGATGTTATCGTAGTGGGTGCTATTTCATGCTGCTGATTCTTCCCGAATCTTTATAGTTCCAAGCGCGCTCATTGCCCCTGCTAAATTTACTAACAATAGATATTACTCTACGGCTCTATGAATTCGGTTTTTGCAATGACCTGTGCGATATATCTCGGCATTCGATTAATAATAAGCATTTTGAGCAGTTAGAATGAGTATATTCATTATATTACGAATAACCGATTCCGTGATAGTTTAGCACTTTTCGGAACCAGTAGTCAATATATATATACTATCCTAAATTAAGAATAATCTTTCTTAACCAAAGCATGATACTTGTATATCATATATAGTTTTTTAGAAACTATCAGGTATATTAATCTCTCTTTTCTCTTATATATACTCTCTATCGTCTCTCTTATTATATTCTATATCTCTTACTATACTCTCTAATTTCTCTCTATCTATTTCTATTTTATATATATATTATCTTTATTATATTATTATCTATATATATTTACTATCTCTCTATATATATATCTCCAAAGTATTCTCTATCTCATTCTCTCTCATATCATGAGATGCTCTCTCCGTTTACTTATTAAACTACTATTCAAAAAAAAATAAAAAAAAAATATATATATAATATAAAAAAGATATAAATAATATAAATAAATAATAAAAAAAGTGCTAGACCTTTATTTGTATTAGGTATGCTCATTTTAATTATTAGTGAGATTCTGGCAATGAAATATATTGCTGATAATAGGTATTTATGATGGATAATTATTATTAAATAGAAATTAGAAACATATGAGGTCGTATATACTAATATATTATATTAAGATTGTAACGTGATTATTATTTCCAATTTACTGTTTCCATATAGTTCGAGTAATCTATATAATATCTGGCTAATATAGTGAGAGAGGAAGTAGAGAGCAGGAGGTGTATAGTGAAAGACGAGAGCTGGGAGAGAGAGACGAAAGACTAATGCAGCTTAGATTTATTGATCAAATTGCTTCGATAGTGAATTATCTGTGACTGTGGCTCATTTCAGAATGTTGGGAGGGGTAGGGCCAGAGTATCACATAATGCGCGGCAGTAACAATTCCGCGGAGCATCGCCGGAAAACATGTTCGGTTAGTGTATAAGAATTTTGTTATATCACGCGTACGCGTAATCAGTCTCAGATAGGGTGGGATGGTGGGTATTAGCGTGGGCGTGATTGATTTCTTTGTTGTAAGATTCATTGTAGTCATATGACCTTTTATAATAAAATATTTAAATTTATCTAAGCTGAAATAATCTTATATAGTTAATGAATGGTTACTCAATATTTAATTAATCCTAGAGCTCAAGATGCTTTAGATTATTGCTTACTGTACTCCTGGGTTGAACAGTCCCTGTTATCTTAGATGGTTTCAAACTCTGCTGGATATGGTCATAGTCTAGTGAATCTGGAAAAAATGGTATTCTGTACAAAACTCTTGCCTTTGTAGCTGGTGCACAGATTGTAATTCACAAAGTTGAAAGTTTTTATAATGTGCAATGACATCATAATATCACTGCATTAATGCCTTCTGCGAAATATATTTGGGTAGAAATTGCCCAAAACGAGCGATTCTACAGCTTTATTGCCGGATGTAATTCCATTAATGTCCCAACACGTAAGGAGGCATTTTTGAAACATCGTTTCAATAAAAATGTTATGAGGTTTTAAAGAATGAAGGTGTAATGTAATCGTAGGGTTGAGAAAAACCGGCCTTTGGTTCTGTGGAATTTTGACTTCATACTATATTTGGCAATTGACTCTTAATTTCCGTGTTTAAGGCAAGTTGGTTTTTGTAAGACAATACTTCAGGAAGAATAAGAATCGTATTTGTGTTGCAGTTGCACTTCATCCGTACAGTTATATAATGTCGACCTTGTGAAAGAAAAAGAATTATTCTACAGTCCCCTATCACCTTCTAAAAATAAATCAATAACAGATTCCTTACAATGGAGGGTTGATAATTAGAATTTAACCAGTCGCAGTGAAAGAAACCCACATTACCAAGATTGTAGTGGAAATGATTGAAACTACAACAGAAACGACTAGATACAAATGATGATCCTTCATTGGTGGAACAGTTAAGCAATGTTTTCAAGCTTGAGTAAACCTTCCAGGAAATACTTTGGCCGGTCCCCCACTAGTATATTGTGGGAGGTTTTTATTTGAGTCCTACTCGTGTTTAGTATTCAGGATTTGTCAAGGGAGAAATGACTTAGAAAAATTGTTGTTTCTCAATCACAACCTTAACCTTTCCTATTTTTGAATTTCAATAGTAGTGCAAAAAGGACTGAATATGCCATTGAAAAATTGTGTTTTTACTTCATCGATCATCACGAAGAGTGCAGACCAAAATATTGGACTTGTTGGGACAGGTTTGGAAAGGAGGTTTACCCGGCGCCACCTGGGTAATTCAATTTTTTTGTGGGGTTCCCAAAGCAAGTCCCCCAGTGTTTTTAATTTCGTTGGCCGACGTATGTTTGCTGGCGGTTTGCGTTTCCGGTTTTTACCAAAACTGCCGATTTGTACGAGTTTATATAGTTTACAGAAAATCAATCAATATAAAAGCAGTAGTTTTATTCGTATATGCCCATAAAAAAATTCGAATACTAATTATATTACCTTATTTTCATTCCATCTAACAGTTAAATCCTGGTGTTGGTTTCCTGACCCAGAATTGCAGTTTTCCGGTGTGCAGTGATGGCTCTTGTATACTTACTTATTATTATTATTATTATTATTATTATTATTATTTATTATTATGTGATAATTAGTTATATTATTATTATTATTTTATTATTTATTATTTTAATTTTAGTAGTAATTCTATTGATATATATTATTATTTTAATCACTTATTATTATTATATTATTATATTCTTATTATTAATTAGTTGATTTATAATTAATTATTATTATTATATTATTTTATTAATTGATTATTATTATTATTATTGATTATTATTATTATATTATTATTATTATTATTATATTATGACATTATTATTTTATTTCCATTATATCTAAGCTTTTTTTATGTTCCTACGGTTGTTATTGTTGTTGTTATGTTTTTTATGTTTTACTATTAAAGGTTAATAAACCAATTCAATTCAAAAACATTTAAAAAGCATATAACATCAAGCAGCTTTAATAAATAATATTAATTATACCATAGCATTATAGAGGGACTCCCAATATAATATAATAATAATGAATGAAAATAATATTATAATAATATATATAATAATAATAATAATAATAATAATAAAATGATAAGAATAATAAGATAATAATAATAATATAATTAATATTATTATAAATATATAATAATAATACTAATAATAAATAATCATAATAACAAGCAATTATAACATCTGTGAAATCTTTAAAAAAATTATAATTTTTTTTCCCATGACATATATATATAATAAATAAAAGATAAAAATATAAATACTATAAAATAAAAGAAGTTTATCCTCATACCTTTTCCCTGAACAAATTTCAATAAACATATTTCAACACGTTTCACTTAAATTCTGTAGGCTGCGTTTCCAGAAGCGCTTGAATTCAATTACTACGCTATCGCTTCTTATTATCATTCTTCGCACAATGCACACCTGTGTATATTATGATATATATATTATATATATTATATATATAATTATATATATATAATATTATAATATATATATTTATATATATATATATATATAATAATATATTATATATATAATTAATTAGTATATATATATATTATATATGAATATATATAATTTATAAATATAGACTAGAGTCAGAACTTTTATAAATTACGTTCTTTGGTGAAGTTTGTTAATAATAAAAGTAAATTAACAATAATTTAAGAGAAAATAAGCTATTCAATATTTACAGTATTGGTGAGGCTCGAATAATTTTTAATTATTATGTTTAAGTTTATTTAATTTTAGTTTTTTTAAACAATTTATTTATAATTAAGCCTTATAATCCGTTCTTTTTGCAAGACTTGTCGGTGAAACCGCCCTGAGCACGCGCGTCGGGCTCGTGCTCGCCGAGGAAGCGCGGTCGCCATCCCGCCATGAGACATAAATTATAGTGAACAACCGTTACGTTTTTTCGTGCTGTTATATTTAATATGATATTGATAAAAAAGCAAAATTAAAAATAATTTATAATAAACAAATATACATAAGAATATAAGAATAAAATGTGCGTCGACGTAATGGCGAAGGATGTAGTTTTCAAAATTATGTTCTGCCAACATTCAATATAAATCGATACGAATTTGGGAACGTTTTTTGCATTTTATAATTATTATTATATATTATCTGTATTGGTGCTAAAAAAATGTTCAAAATTGTTCTTCAGTATTTTATTTTATTGAATATATGTTTCTTATGGTATTTAATTACATTACAGATTAAAACAAAGATGATTAAACTATTTGACAACCAGTGTGGTGTTAATTCGGTAATTCTTGCGGAGGTAAATAATCATTATTTATTATATTTGAATTTATTACATTAGATAGGTTACGTTATGTAACTTTATGATTAAGTCAGGTTAGGTTATGGTTATATTAGGTTAGGTTTGGTTTTTAGGATTAGAATAGGTTAGGTTGGTTAGGTTAGTTAGGTAGGTTAGGATAGTTAGGGTATGGTATGGTTTGTTTAGGTTAGGTTAGGTTAGTTTAGGTTTAGGTTTGGTTAGATTAAGTTAGGTTAGGTTTAAGTTATTAGGTGTGGATAAGTTACATAGTTAGAATTTATGGGGTAGAATGATTAGATATAGTTGCAATTGAATTAGAAAGTTTCATTTTGGTTAAAAATAAATTTTTATTTATTTACGAGGTTTGTGCTAATTAAATCCAATATGCTTGGTGAATACAAAACATGAGGTGGAGTGTGGAGTGTTTTAATATAAAACTAAAATACAAGGATGAACTAAAGTATATTGATTATATACTTGTCGAGTATGCGTGGAGTCGAAAAGAGAATGAAGGAATAAATCTATTTGAAAAATAATATTAAATGGATATTGCCAATTTTAGACATAGCATTCACGTGTATATATATATATACTATATATACTATATATATAATATATATAATATAGTATTTATATATAACTATATATATTATTCTATATATATAATCATATATATATAATATAATATACTATATTTAATATATATATATATATATATATATATATATATATATTATCTATATATATATATATAATATATATATACATATATATATATATATATATAATATAGTTATTAATAGTAATATCTAGTAGTATACTATATATATATAACGTTATTATATATATTAATAAAAAGGAATGTATAGACGAATTAAAAAACTTCAACTTCCATTAAATATATTCCCATTAATGTAAGTAAATTTTTTTACAAGACATTTTTAAAAATTTAAACTTAAGTTTTGTAAAAATTCCTTAATGCGCTAAAATTTTATGAGTTATGAGAAAAACGTAAGGGATTTTATTGGACATGAGCCTAATATATAATAATATATATAATATATACTATTATATATTATATATATAGATATATATTATATAGTTATATATATTATATATATATATATATATACTAATTAATAAACTCGCCTAAAGTTTATTTTTTTCACTTACCAGGATTAGATCCCAGGGCCCTCGCAGACGGTACTCAACGTGTTAACCTTACTTAAACCAACGATGAGGTCAAAAAAGCATACGCGACTTTTAACCTATGAAAGGAGTGTTCTATAAGGAGACAGTGCTATCTGGCAGGACAGGATACCGTCAGGCCATACCGCATCTCAACTCATATCCGGCTAAAGAAGGCACACACGAACCTAGTAAGAAAGACCACTTCTAGATCGAGAGTTAACACTTTTGGTATAAGATGTAAATACTGCCATTAAACTACATTTTCCTTTTTTTTTTATATATTACTATTATGAACTGTGACACTGGAGGTAACAATAATATACTGATAATATAATATTATATATATTATAATTATATATTATATATATATATATATTAACATATACTTATATTATATATAATATATATATATATCTATATAATATATTTATATATCATTATAAATCATAATATGATTTTATTTTATTTTCTCTTTTTAATAAAATAAGATGTTCTATATTTACTTTGTTGAATTATATTTTGTGATGGGTTGGGGTGTGTAATATGATGGCATATTTAGTAATCAATATTTGTTTCTGTCCATTTATTCATTTATTTTTTATTTATTCCTAATTTTGTCTGTTTAAGGTTTGTTTTAAGGTTTTAAGACTTGTTTGCATGTGTTGTAGTTTGAAGGACTGGACTGGGAAGACGTGTGTGTTCGCGCGGACGGGGGTTCCCTATTGACTTTGCAGCATTCAAACGTAAAAAAAAGGACTCTGGGTGATAGATCAGAAGTCTGTGAAATTTCACTTCTTTAACTCTCAACGTAACATTTTATTACTGTCTGAGATCCAGCTAGCCAGGGATTCTTTCTCAAATAAACTTAATATTATCGTTAACACTCATGTAACACGTCTGTAAAATCTAAACTCTTCTAACTTTGATGTTCTATGGCTTAATATTTTTTCACTAATATAACCATTGTCTTGTGCTTCTGCTACTGCTCCCCAAATGGTTCAGATTTTCACGTCTTTTTTGATTATCTCACTACTTCTCGGGAGACTGCTACTTCTTCCCTTCCAAATGCCGAGGTCCTCTATTTAGGGGATTTCAATGTGCATCACACTGAGTTATTGGGCTTCTCTCATACTGATGCAGGTAGGGAGGAGGTAAAATTCACTTATCAGTATTCTCAACAATCTGGAACAGTTAATTAAAGAACCTACACATATCCCAGATCGAGCTAACCAGTTCTTGAACACGCGTGACGTGTTTCACCGTTACCCCTTCTCGATATAAATGAGACATTTCCCTCATATCAGTAACTCTAACCATAATCTCGTAGCTCTTAATTATAGATACTTGCTCTCCAGCAGCTCCACCATGCCCGAAAGCGTCTTTTCTGACCAGCTTAATGGGATGATTTGGGGGCATTCAGCTGTTCTTGCCAGCTTTATCTGAGGTGAAGTCTGTTTTTTACTCGAAAAGTTTACGGTTATGCTGAAAATTTAATGTTTGTGACCACTGATGGGATGAGTAAGTTCATTTCCAACTTCAACTAAATCTTTTTCTCTTGAAAATCCATGATTAATTGGAGTCTGTTCTCGTACCATTCAGAAGAGAGAGAAAGGGAGAGAGAAAGAGAGAGAAAGAAGAGAGAGAGAGACGAAGAAGAGAGAGAGAGAGAGAGAGAGAGAGAGAGCGAGAGAGAAGGAGCGAAGAGAGATAAGAGAGAGAAAGAGAGAGAGAGAGAGAGAGAGAGGACGTAGATAAACAGAGGGTGAATACCAAGAGAGAGAAGATGAGAATGAGAGAGGGAAGAGAAGGAGAGACATTCCTAAATCGGGCATGGATAAGACTCTTTCTCCTATTCATTGTTTTTTCTTTTTTTTCAATCTGCTCGGAATCGTGGCAGGGATATTACTCAAAGATAAAAACTTTTTATCTAAATAAAGTGTCCTGATTTTTCGCCATTCTTATAAAAAATTCTAGTCTTCTTGCCAAAAACATCTCAAGCAACTTTTGTAATTCTTTTTTTTCTCCTCTCATTCTCTTTAACGGACCTGTAGCTAGCTCTTATACTAAAAAAGACAATCTCTTCTCCCTCCTTATTTTTCACTTAATTCCACCCTGAACGTTTCTGGCATTTCTCCCCTCTTTTTTCCTTTTCTCTAGGTGTCCCGTGTGCTAATGAGGTAACGTAGACGTTTCTCTGTGTTTTGGAAGGTTTTGGCTGTGGGCTTGCTGTCTACAGTGTTAACATGATCAGGTGCATGAGATCTTGAGAGCTATGAACATCGGGAAGGCTAGTGATCCGGATGGCATCTCTACGTGTTCTGAGGGAGTCTGCTCTGAGCTGGCACCTGTTCTTGTTCAACTCTACTCTCTATGCTTTATTACCAATACATTTCCTCAATGCCGGAGGAGCGTATATGTTAAGCTTATCCCAAAAAAGGTTACCCGCTCTGATCCTCGTCCTATAGCTCTCACCTTTATTCTGTCTAAAATCTTTGAAACTCTCCCTAACTCTCATTTCCTGTATCATCTGTAGTCTCATTCCCTTCTATGGTTTTCGATGATAGAGGTCAACTGGTGACATACATTCCTATCTTACTGACATGGTCTTCTACCCTCATGGACTGTGGAGAGTCTTGCGGGGTAGCGCTTGACATATCGAAAGCTTTTGACCAAGCATAGCACACGTCACTGCTCCCTAGACTCCCCTTCCTTTGAGTTTCCTCCTTCTCTTTGCCTACTCTTGTCAAGTTTTCTCTCTGAACGCTCCATATCAGCAATCGATGATGGACTGACCTCTTCCTCCTTTCCTGTTAATTGTGGTGTTCCTTAAGGTTCTGTTCTTTCTCCGACTTTATTTTTACTTTTCATCAACGATATCTCCAGCTGTACTTCTAGTGCTGCTCATTCTTACACTGATGATTGAACTCTCCATTTTCCACTCATTTCAAATCTGCTCCTTCTTTTGCATCTAAATTTGCCTCTTATTTACAACTTTCCGATTCTATTCTTACTGATATGGATGGGATTTCCCCGCGGGGTCACAGCAACCCTGTGAAATTCAACTCTTTAAAAACTCAACTTCTTCACATCTCTCTCAAAAATGCCTCCTAACTTTCCTATCTCTTTCGACGCACTATAACGTTCTCTGAAACCTCATGGCAACGTATTAACATTCTTCGCCGTACTGAAGATATACAACCACAATTGTCATGGACCTCATATCACAAAACGGCGTTGCTAAGGTCCTGGCCTCAAGCCGAAGCTGGGAGTTTCCTGTTGTCATGCGTTGCGTTGAAGTTTTCCTTCTCTGCTACCTAGCTCAAGTCTAGTTTAATTTAAATCCGGTCATTTATCGCCACTGCCCTTGTTATGTTATCTACACTTTGGCAGGGCCTCCAGGCCCCCACCCTATATTTGAATAGAGTGTAGAGTCTAAAACGGCTAAGGAGCACTTAACACAATTTCATCTTTCCTACTTCATATACACTCCCTTGAACCTCAAATCTCTTGCCGGTAGCTGAACGTTAGCCCAGCCCCACTGTAATCAACAATTATAATACATCGTCGT
>JABUQX010050829.1:0-20398 GCA_015478945.1 Trachelipus rathkii
CTTCCACCTAGGAGTATTTTTTTCTCAGTCATACTATTTATATATATTATTATATAATTATATATATATTATATATATTTTATATATCTTCATTTTCCTTAACGCCTCCGTCAAATTGGGGTCATTGACCTCGTTATTTATTACCATATATACCTTATATACCCTCTTAACTCTATACTCACGTTTCTCTTCTCCATCATCTATCATATCTCTCTCTATATATCCCATTCACTACTTCCTAAATTTGCTTATTTCTACATTCTACAACAATCATCAAGTATTTATACTATATTTAACTATATCAAGTTAATGCTTTATGGTATTTATTTATTTATTTATAGTTTTAATTGATTATTCTACTTTATGTCTTTGATATTATTAATGTTATCTCATACTTATTTCGTATCTACCCCTATAATATATATATATATATATTCTGTTCATTTATAGATTATCTAGTTAATAATAAATCATATTCTTTTTTTGCTTTTCTTCACATCATTTCACATATACTTAACTTATGCTAGCTTCTAATAGATCATACCTCATCCTTTGCTACTCTACATAACTTTATCATACTATTCATCTCTATACTTTTCATTTTTCTTGCTTATCAACGTTTAAACGGCTTTTAGACTTATATATAATATTAATAAATATATTATATATTTATTTTATATATATATTAATAATATATATATATTTAATTATTATATTATATATTAATATATATATATAATATATTATATATATTTATTATATTATATTATAATATATTATATAATTAATTATTAATATATATATATATTATTTATATATATATATATATATATAATATATATATATATATATATATAATATAATATTATTATATATATTATTATATTTATAATATTATATATATCTAATATATATTTATTAATTATATATATATTAATCTTATATATTTATATTAAAATATTAATTAAATAATATATTAATTATTTTATAATGATTTACTTTATATTTCTATTTTAAGGACTCACTTTTTCAAATAAATATTGGCTAGGGTAATTTGGTGGCTGAAGGTAATAAAATGAAATAACTGGTGAGGTTCAACTCATCAAGGTAATTATGGGAGTATTTTATTATAAATAACATTTTTCCATAACATCTTACATCATTTATCTGCTTTACAGATATAAATTAAACAATTTCTCATGAATATAATTATGGTATTAGGATAGTATACTGGAATAACTGACAAGAGTAATTTCGTAAGAGTGTGCTAAAGTTTCAAATTCATTCGCATAACTTGCATGATAAGTGGATGACAATTAGTAGTGATAATTTTATGTCTCTCATTTTTGTCATTTCACATTATTTATCCACCAATGCATTAAAGGGATAAACCCTTTCTTGCAACCTCATGCATACATATTGATTTTTTTTCATGGATAAAGAGGATGACAGGATAGAGTTGTCAAGTTTTTCGCTTGGAATAATTTCTCGCCTTTTGATAGGAGGCCGATACTGTATATTTATGTGAGTTGTTTTTATACTGCGCGATGTTCTCGTTTATAACATCGCTAGAGACTTTGTGGATCCGCTCGACAGATCATCTGCGGGATGTGATCTGTCTGCGTATATCGATACACTTGTTATCATGATTAAACACTAACTATATATGATGATCAATGTTCTTCCATATTTTCATCTTCTCTATAATATTAGTATCATCATTTGATATATATATAGATTATTTAGTGAAGAGTTCATACTTGGCAATACTAAATATTTATTTGTTAATTAATTTATAGCTCTCAGGTTCTCATTAGATAGATGTACTACAATCTGTACTGAACTTATTCATTTATATCTGTACTTTGCTACTTATATTATACTATTTAATCTTATAATCATTACTCACTATCATTTCAAGTTATTTATATGTTAGATATATTCTTGACAAGTAAAGCATTATATTTTATATAAATATAACCATTATTTCTACTATATTCTAATTTCATCTACTATGTATTTCATTACATACTAGTAATACTATGAAATATTTTTACTACTAGTATTATTATATATATATTGGGTGATATAAGTTAAAAAATACTACAATAGTATATATATTCAGTATAAAAAAACTTTTGTTATCTTGTTTTTTAGTAAAGTTAATGGATTTATTATTTTTTGAATTCACTTATTATTCTTACTTTACCTTTATTTATTTACATTAAATATCCATTAAAATACTTCTTGTTATCACTCATATTCTATTTACTAAGTTATATCTTATTTATTAATTCTTACTATATATATATATATATTATATATTAATAAGTATATATTATATATATATAATAATATATATATATATATATATATATGTATATATACTTTAATACATATATTCACCTTATAATAATACAATAGCTTATATTTCCACTATTGGAGGCATTTTTTAAAGGATATGGCTGGAGAGCTTCAAATATGTTCAGGAATAATTGATGATATATGCATTTGAATCCTTTTGGGCCGCATTATTTCAGACCTGGTCGTAAGTTCCCGGGGTAACATGCGAAGTGGTATCCGAGAAAATCTGTTGCAAAACTCTTAGAATTTCTTCACAGGTAGTTTGCCATTTGTATTAGCAGTCAAGCAAAGGCATTAAATGATGAGTTGTTTTAATAACATAACTTGCAGAGGTCCTTTCAAACATCAAATTCTTTCTCTAGAAATTGACGTACTTAATGATGGATTTCGTACTAAAGGCCTAGCCGAAAGTTGTGTTTAAACTTTAACATCTCTTTGAATTGGGCATAATGGATTTGGTGACTAAGCGGATTTGGTGGTATCTACTCATAAAGCGTCCTTCGTTTGGTTAATTCCCAGCTACCTGGGGCTGGGTTACAAAATACCCATTAAAGGGGTTTCATTCACAGGATAAAAAATCCTGACATGAAATGATTAAGGGTAAATAGTCGCATACAAACCAATAATCTCCTGATGTAACCTAACATGAACACTTTATATGTATCTTACTTAAATCTAAATGACACACGTTCTTTGGAAAATAAGGGTATCTTTATCATTTGAAGTTTTAGAAATAAACAAGAAAAACTGTGTATCCTTTAATCAGTTCCAAGAAAAAAACTGACAACTTATGTTATATGTATAAATGACTGTAATCTACTATGCGTGCTAACTCCTCGGGAAAGGAATCAAATATGGATATACTATTAGTGTAATGTACCTAGATTTCCTCCAATTCATTCAGTACAGCTAATATTCAAATAAAACATACCATTATTACCTAGATTTTCATTACCTTACAGAAAACTCGAAGAACCTTAGGAAATACTTGCATGGAGCACACAGACCTTTAAGTCAATCTTTTTAAACTGCGCTACAGGTGCAGACGTAAAAATAAGCGTTATTTTTTATTTTTTATTTTTTTTTAAAACAAACATCATAGGGTAATATCTTTATAACGGATCAAAAAGGAAGAGATTAGCTAAATAAATTGAGTCGTTTTTGATTTATTTATAAACTTTCTCACTTAATTAAATAAATGGCTCTCTTACATACATGGAGTCTCTTTCGAATAACTGGTGATCTAATTTCTGTATGAAGTGGTTAAACATTTCCTCTTAAAAACAAAAAATATTTTTCTAAACTATGAATCAAGCATCTTTTTAAGTATGAACGGATGGGAATAAGTATAGTTCTATGAATAACGCAGGATTTCTACGCATTTTCCGCTGTGTTTTGAAAGGTGACTGTTGTTGGCTTGGTTGGATACTTTCATTTTCCTTTGTAAGGTAATCCCGTAGTTCTCGAGATATAATGGCCGTAGCGTACACACTAATGTAAAGTTTTTTTGGCGTGACATAATTAAAATTAATTATTATTTTTAATGGGTGGGATTTGGGGTCATTTGGATTAAATGGTACCAATCATTTTTTGGAGAGAGAAAACTCTTAGTACTTCAAAGCTCACTAATTATTAATCACGTGTTCTGGACTCAATATTTGACTATCAGCTATATGCTTATTGTTGGTTTCTCATTGTCACTGCACCCTGTTCTATATTAGTTATAATATATATACTATAATATAACTATATAATAATATATATAATATACTTATATTTTGTTTAAATATACTATATAGAAAATTACAGTACTTCTTCATTTTACTATTATAAGATTTTTGGACTTTCTCAGATATATTTCTCTTCGATTCAATGAATTGATTTATTCCATATGTTCATTAGGTGATTAGGCATACCAGATTTTATGTATTGAAATTATTATAAATAAAACAACTATTAAATATACTATACATATATATATACTAATATAATATAACTGTAACATAACTATCCATTATAACCATCGATAGTTCTAAATCTGATTTATTTATGATGTTTTTAATATTATAAAACATAAATATAACCGACTTAAAAGTCTCATAATGGAAATTACCGGGTTCTGGCCGGGGATCCGGGCCTGGTATTTTTGTGATTTCCTCCCGGCTAATTTCCGGTTTCCGGCGTGGAAACTGAAAATTCAGTTCGCGTTAAGTAAGACATCGACCGCTATATATATATATATATATTATATATATATAATTATATTAGATATATGATATATACATATCTTAATATTATATATACTGGTAATTATATAATATTATACCAGATATATAATATTATATATCTATATATATATTATATTATTATAGTATATAATATATAGGCCGGTATATATTAGGTAGAAATCAAAGCAATTAAACGCTAAGTTTAGTAAGTATCAAGTTAGGAGGCCTGAATTAATAATAAGCTGCAAATATATCAAGTTCTTAATAAATTTTCACGGTTATGCGGTGTTGCCCCATGGGGCTGAATGTATGTTTACGATTTGCGAGAATAAATGAAGATCTCAAAGTAGTGAGGTTGTTTTAACATGTGGTAGTGACGATTTAAGAGTACAACATGTCTTGAATTTCTTAGGTTAGGGTGTAACCGGACCTGATTTCAGTTCCGGATATACTCTCTTTCCAAGTTCCCCATAATATTCAGAGTAAATTATTTTCATTTCAAGAAGCAGGAAATATATTTGAGGAAAACGTTTAAAAATATTGCCAAATACTGGTGAACAGTTTTTCTTTACTTCACCACTTTCAGCAACTATTTTCAAAAGTTTTTCAAGAAAAGTTCTTTATATATATATATATATATATAATATATATTATATATATATATATATTAAAATTATATATATATATATATATATATATAATAAATATATTAATATATATATATAAATATCTATAAAATCATATATATATTATATTAATATTAATTTTGGAAAATAATTTTTGAAATTTAAAAGTGAATATCTTATAATCCTATATTTTGAGGTAATTAGTTAAACTTTATTTAAATATCACTGTAGGTTGTGATACACTGTATGAATGCTACATAAGGCTTCTATTATATTTTGTTAAAAGTGGGCTTTGGGTTATATAAAATAAATCTCTTCCAGCAAATTTTTTCTCAGGAGTAAATTAAGAAATTCGGGTTCCGGCCGGATTTTTTTTTGGATTCCAGCCGGAACCGAAACCGAAAAAATGTCAAATTCCCGGCCGGGAAAACCGGAATCCAGACAAGCCTGGGTGTTGAGGTGTTTGTGTATTAGCATAAAAGTGTGTGCCTATCATTTCTAAATATTTATCTATGGGTAAAATTTTGTTTCTTTCATGTAGCTAAGTTTTTTGTGGAAGTTCTAGTTGTGCCCCCAATCCTGTTTATTCGAGCTTGTTTTGGGTGGTTGAAGTTTTTTGTTTTCGACTTGCGTCATATTCTTCTACTACTTTTCTGTTTAAAGCGCAACTTATGCAGTTTATTCTTCTTAAGGAAAATGGATTTTTTTTTTTTTTTTTTTTTTTTTTTTTTTTTTTTTTTTTTTTTTTTTTTTTTAGAGTTATCAAACGTCAGGCAAAGCCCTATTCAGTTCATTCATCTATCAACTCAACTAAACAACTCAACTAACGCAAATTTAAAACGCTCTAAACAATAATGCTTCTAACCAGGCTATACTACGTTTCGTTAAATTTTACTTTATTAAGAACTTTTGATATATTTGCAGTTTATTATTATTCAGGCCTCCTAAGTTGATATAATATATATATATTATACTATTATATTAATATATATATATATATTATATATATATATATATTATTAATTTACTTAATATATAATATATATATATATATAATATCTATATACGTCGGCGGGGTGACCGTGCCCGCCTCTTGGAGGGTGATTCGGTCCACTCTAAATAAAATAAAAAATAATAAAAAAAAAAAAAAAATTTCGCTCATTTTATAGCCACGCGGTAGTACTACAAGTTTTAATTAGATCATATTTAATTCTAGAAAGTTTTTATATTTTTAAAAATGTATAAATTTGAGGGGTATCAAAATTTCCTTCAATAGAACTTCACTTTGCAAAATTGTGAGTTTTTTTAACTTCGTTATATAAATGAAAAATTTGTGGATGCGATTTTAATTATTTTGTTCAGTGGTATCACACTCGAGTTATGTTAGCTTTAAACTGGCAAGTAAATTTTTTGATCAAGGCAGTATTAGTGGCAAAGAAAACGGGGCCTAACTTTGGTTCGATTCACCCGCGTATTAAAATTGATGGAGGGTGGCTCGGACCACCACGGTTTTCGTATTATTATTGACATTTTTATAGCTTCAATTAATTTAAAATGTTACTAAAAAGTTACTTAATATTAAGTGAAAATTTTTTTAAAAATGAAATTTTAATAAAAAAACGAGTTCAAAAAGTGTCAAAAAAATTTTGGCGGAGAGGGGTGAAGTCGGGAACCAATTGTTTCGTAATCGTATTTTAATTTATATTATTGACATTTTTATTACTTATTAACGATTTTAATATATAAATAATTTATTATACTTAAGTAAATTAAAATATAAAATTGGAATTATACGTAAAAGACGAATTTAAACAGATTCCGAGTCACCCTCAAATGGTGGTCCGCTTCCCCTTCCACGGACGGGCTGCCTCGGCGTTATCAACTTTAATAATAACTTTTAATTATTAGAATTACTTATTAATTTTCTTTGTTAGTTCTTCACCGACTATAGGCCGTGTTACAAAAAAAAAAATTCCAAAAAAGTGCATTAGGGGGAGAGTCGGGAGACAAGTTATGCCTAAGGTGGTCACTGTCACCCGCGACGCTATATATATATATATTAGAGGTGATCCGGAATTCCGGTCTGGCCGGAATTCCGGCCTGGATTCAACATTTTTAAAGATCCGGTTCCAGCCGTAATTTTTCTTAAAAATTTTGAAATATTGTTGAAGAATTGTGGAAGTAAAAGAAAAACTGTTCATCGGTATTGGGCAATATTTTTAAACACGTTTTTCCCTCAAAATATTTCCCTCTTTTTGAAAATAAAATATTTTCCTCTGAATATATGGAGGAGACTGGAAACGGAGAGTAATGTTTGGGCTAGTACTCCTAATTTCGGAATTTAGCTTTGTTCACTTTCCACCAATAAAAATTCTTCTTTTGCCAGATTAGAAATTTGATTTTTCTGGTAAATAAATTTCAATTTCTTTAAGAATTTCACTATTTGAAGAGCACTGATTTTTTTTTTCCTTTTTACACAAACTGATCGCTGTCACTTTCACTTTCTTCAATTATAAAAACTAGTAACTTTGCAGTAATTTTCTTTTCTTAATTTTCTAATGATTTTGAGGTACTTGGCAAATCTAAGTTTATTCTAGATGATGCTCGTTTCTGAAAATGACCTCTCGCCTGACACCTCTTCCGTACTGCCCTACTACTATTATCACTTCTAACCTAATACAACAGCAATATTTCTTCAAGCATCCATTTTCTACTCATTCTCTTATTTCATTAGAAAATAAAGTTAGGATCTTGGTCCACTACAGTATTTAAAACAATTATCTTGTTCTTGATATATGGCTATTGATCCTTTCTCTTCATATTTTTTATTCAATAAATCTCATCCAATGCCTTCTTTAGCTCTTCTTTATTCTCTGCTGTCCTCCTCAGAGTTTGGAGAGATATGCTGGAGAGCTCAAATAATGTAGAAATAATTGATGATCTACATTGATGTTTGCCTTTAGTTTCTGAATACCATGAGAAATGGTTTCAAAACTCTTTAGACATTTTTTCAAGTATTTACCTGCCCATTAGGTAGCAAGTCAAAAGCTTCACAAATGATTGATTGTTTTCTATAATATAACTTGCAGAGGTTCTTTTCCCATTCATTTTTATAAGAATCAATTTTATTCCACCTTGTATTAACATCTTAATTAAATTGGCTAAGTGGGCTTGCAAGATGTGGATCCATCTCTTGTATTCTTTTAAGTTAATTACAGCTTCAAAACTGGAATGATTGAAAATGTATACAAATTCTACATTTCTTATGTAAATCAACACTGTTCTCCCCCCCTGGGAAAAAGATAAAAAATACGGCATCTTTAATAAATTGAAGTTTATGATAAAACAAGAAAATCTGTGTATGCCTGCTAAATCAGTTCCAAGTTTCATGTTTTCTGCTCCATCTTGAAGGATCAAATGGATTATGTTAGAAGGAATTTCCCAATTATTTCATCGTAATTTAAACTATTTAGTGATTTTTAATTCCAGAATGAGAACCTGGGAATACTTTCAATGGAGTACACCGCACTCCATTTTTTTTCAAACTCGCTGGTTAGACCAGAGTGCAGTTAAAGAAAATAAATGAGTCTTTGAATCATTTAGCTCTCTATATATCTGTAGTAAATTATATCTAATTCAGGTGAATGAGCAAGAACAGGAAACCAATTTCCTTGTTATGAAGTTGGGTAACTATTTTCCTCTGAAAAATATTTTCTACTAGGAATAAAGAGTATTCTGGTTGAAGATGGGTCATAAGCTTCATATGAAGTCCCGTTCTCTTCTGTGACTTGAATGGCTTGGTTACTCATTGCGATAAAAGTTCATTATTTTCTTGTGATTTTGAGTCCATTGATGATCATCTTTTCTGGGGGAGAAACTCTTCCTCAACTCACTTATTTCACGGCTTGGATCTATATGGCTCTTTTGTGGTTTCCCCTGTTCTAGAAAGACTCTCACTCTCCCTTTTACATTAAAATTTTTGGACTTCCAGATATTCTCTTCAATGATGATTTCCAATATGTTCATGAAGTGGCGTTTGTATTAAATATAAGAGATTTAAGATGAGTTAATAAAATATTTTTTTTATATTCTTTTATATATATAGTTAAAAAAGTCCAACAGATTCCGGTTCCTGCCGGAATTTTTTTGTGATTCCGGCTAATTTCCAGTTCGGCCTGAATGAAATTCTCATTACCTACATATATCTATATTATAGATATATATATATACTATATATATATATTTTATATATTATATATATATAACTCTACTATATATAACACCCCCACCACTACTATAATATATATACTATAATACAACTATATATAATATATATATAGTATATATAATATATATATATACCGGGTATATCTATATATATATATATTATTTATATATATATATATATATATATATATATATATATCATATTATATATTATTATATATATATGTATATATGGTATATATATAGGAGTAAGTGAGACACAGTAATCAGGGCTGAATTGCATTTTGTGCAGCTATTGCCGTCGGTCTGGTTAATTTAAACCTGAAATTTGTAATATTTGCAACTTTGGCTTGTGCGCATCTTCGTTTTTTCTGGCTAAAGATTACTGGATGGTTATAGGATGGGAGTTATATTCGTGTGTTATTTCTAGTGGGTTATTATTCAGTATATTGTTTGGTTGTCGATTTCTTAAATATTGTTTTATGGGGAGTGTGTATTTCTTTGGAATATGAGAAATGAGGTGGATCCGGAGTTGGATGTTACTTAGGATTTGTTTGTATAATAAGGCTGGGGAGATGGAGATTGTGTTAGTCTGTTGTTAGTGGAGTTTGAGAGTGCAGTGTGCCAGCAATGTTGTCATGTTTGTGTATTAGCATAAAAGTGTGTGCCTATCATTTCTAAATGTTTATCTATGGGTAAAATTTTTGTTTCTTCATGTAAGTGTTTTACTGGAGTTCTAGTTGTGCAACCTGCTATAATTCGGAGTTCCTTGTTTTGGGTGGTTTGAAGTTTTCTCATGTTTCCCTTGGTTAATAATGGGTGCCATATAGGTGACGCATAATGCAGTGTTGGACGGATATATTGTTTGTAGATGGTGATGGATATCTGTTTTTTGAGGAAACTCCAAACAAGTGCCACAACTCGCAAATGTTCAATAAGAATTACTTGAGAAAATTTTTATTGATTGGCCCATTTTTCATCATCAGAAAAATTTTACAGGAAATTTTTTTTTTATAGCTAACTCTTTGACTTTCAATTTATAAAATCTTCAGATTTTTGTTTTCTTACAAAAGTTAATATATTAGGTGTTATTCTATAATACACACCTGAATGAGTAATAGAACAGAATTCCTGCACCAATTAAGTTTGTAGCACAAGACATTGCCCTTGTCAGTTCTGTGCAGATTAAATTTATTTAGCTACGTATGCAAGTATAATGCAAAAAAAAAAAAAAATTCAAAATAGGTAAGATAACTTTAAATATGGTAATAGTAGCGCAGAGGGAGTTCAACCCTGATTTTTATAAAAATCACATTCATATGCATGCTTACATTTCTTATTACTCACAATCTATTGGAATATTGCAAAAACTTAAAGTACCGCAGTCACTTGAAACCATTTCGTATATGCTCACCTACATTCATTTCTGCTAAATACTAACAATTTACGTTTCATAAATAATTTATGGTTTAAATTTTTTTTGATAAAACAAGTGAACTAATTTCTCTCATTTTTATGTTGTTTTTTTTCTTTTAAAATTTAACTTTAATACATATTAAAAATGAAAAATATTTATCTATATCTTTATCGATATATATCGAAAGTAAATATAAATCAATCATCACGAATAGTAGAAAAATAGCCTGCTTACCAAAATATAATATTATATATTATATTATATAAATATATATATATATATATATTAATATATATATTAAGTATATATTATAATATAAGATATATATATATTATTTTAATATATATATATATGTGATTATAACATATATTATATATATATATTATATTAATATATATAATATATATATATCTAAGTATATATAATATATTAATTATATATATTTATATATTAATTATATTTATTTATAATTATTTTATATATATTATATATATAGTATATTATATATATATATATATAATGTTGAATATCTTACAATCATAATAAAGGAAAATTAACAATTATATATTATTCTACATATTCTTGAGACGATTACGTAACGGAGTAACTTAACTCCGTTCATTTCTTACGATTAACTCTTTATGATTAACGCCGTTATTGTTCTTTGTAAACGATAGATTAAAAGCTTAACTTTCTCATTAACGGTCCACCTTTGTATTATATATATAAGATATATAATATACTTATATATATATATATATATTATTATAATTATAAATATATAATATTATATACTTATATTGTATATATATATTATACTATAATATAATATATATATATATAACTATATATACTATAATATTTTATATATATATCATACTATATATATATATAATATTTAGTATATATATATACTATTTAATATATATTTATTATATATATTATATATTATACTTATATAATATTATTATATTATATAATAATATATAAATATATATAAATAATATATATATATACTATTATTATATATATACTATATAATATATATATATATAATAATATTATATATTATATATATATAAATATATATTATATTAATATATATATTTATATTATATAGTATATTATATTTTATTCATTATTTATATATATCATTATATATTATATATAGATATATATAGTATATAATAATAATATATATTATTATATATTAATATATTTATATACTTATATATTATATATTATAATATAAATATATATACTATAATCATACTATTTTATATATATATATTATATTACCTTATTATTATAGTATATATATATATTATATATTATATAATATAACTTATATATATATAATAGTATATATAAAATATATATACTATTAAATATAATATATCAATATATTATATATATATAATATATATATATTATATATATAGAAATATCTATATTATTTATATATAATATATAGTATTATTATAATATTATATATATAAATATTAGTTGAAACATTGTCCTCTCCCTTTTTGAATCGAAAGGGTCAACAAGACAGATTATTGTCGGCAGTCGAAAAGTTTTTTAAATCATAAACATCAAATTCGTGTTCGAGAATTTTGAAGACTTTTAGTGTTGCGTAACAAATTATTCACCTTCTTTTTTTTTTTTAGCGAAATAATAGGATAATTATAGCTAGATTCATTTAAAGAACTAGATAATAAATCCTTAGCTATCTGCGGTTGAGAGAGGGATCAAATAGTGTAAAGTTAGATGAAATATTATTAGATCGTAAATATGACATTGTTAGTCACTTCTGCTTAACTTTCTATTATTATACAGTCGTACATAAATGATCGAATTAAAAACTAAACTAGATAAACTAGGGAAAGTAAACCTATTAACCCGAAGAATACATAAATTAAGAATAATAATAAAATAATAAATAAATAATAATAATATATAAATAATAAGAATATATAATAAATAAATAAAATAACAAATGGAAAAGCAAACTGAAAATTTTTCTTCAACTAATTGCACTAAACCACAAGAACGATAAAAATGCAAAAGTACAAATCGAGGCTGTTGTGTTTTTTAAAAAAAATTATTCAATTTATTTACGGAAAGGCTCGTCAGAATTTATGTAGCCAAGGGTGAGGGCAGAATTCCAGCCCCCTCCGAAAAAAGATCCTGCGAACGCCAATCTCGAACATTCAAATAGTTACAACATCCAATAAATATCGCAGCTGATAGATAATAGTTAGTAGTAATATAAATTATCTATTTTAAAGAAAGATATATAATAATAAAAAAATTTTCATTTTTGTGAAAATTTGGAAAGTTTTAAATGATAATATTGTTATTAATTAACCTATATTTATTATATATGTTGACTTTAAAATCTTTGAATTGTGTGGTGTGATCTACTATATGTAGATTTTCATTTTTTGAAAGGTTTAAACCTTGTGTAATCATTGATTTGTTGTCTAGGCGTGGTTTCCCAACTGGGTCGCGACCTTCGTATATCGCAGACCGGGTTAGGGGTACGTGAATATATTGTATTGCGGGAAACAAAAATTGAATTTATAGCCATGTCGAAGACGTATATCCCCCCAAAATGAAAATTAATTATGATGGCGTTACAAATTATAATCTAAGCTGTCTTCTATTTTTTGATGTGGATTATTAGCTAAAATTTAAATAAATAGTTAAAAATGTAAAATCAAAAAATAAAAGCATAAATTGTCGTTTATTGAGTCTTTGATTATTTAGCTAACCCCTAAGAACATTACTACTTGAAAAAAAAAAAAAAAACTTTTTTTTTTTGCTGAGGCATGTTGGTGTGGGTTATGAGAAAAGTGGTGCTACAATGAAAAGCCTAAGCAAGGGTCACTGAGAGAAACGGATTGGGAAACGCTGGCTAGTTGATAAAGGCGTAAATAAGTATTATTTGCTAATATTTTTGTCTAGATTTGGCAAATTATATAAATAATTACTTATTCAAATGCATCCTTAATACCTTTATCTTAATTAATCCTGAATTTATATATATTAATTATTATATATATATTATAATTATTTAGTATATATATATATTATAGTTTATATATATATTTAGTTATCATTATATATATATTATATTATATATTATATATTATATATACTATATAATTTTATATTGGAAGTTGATGATAGAAAAATTATTAAAAGATAAATGAAGAAGAAAAAAAAATCTGGAAAGAGATTGAGAGGATAAAAACTCTAGCGATGGAGCTTGATTCAGCATTATTATTTAGAAGTGGGAGAAAAAATTTTATAAACTGATACATATTAAAAAAAATATATTATTGATCAATATTTCGAAATTTAAATCAAAATTATAATTAATTCAAAATTAACATTTAAAAACATAAGAAGAGGAGCTACAAATTTTTCTCCGCGCCCTTTTCCACAACATTTTCATTAAAATAATCTGTAAAAGAAGAAAAATTCTGAAATTATTTATTAATTATTATTATGAATAACAGAAATTTAGCACCAAATAATTGAATCATTACTTCAGTGTGATATTTGGTCGATATAGGATGTGTTCTGCGCAGTCAAAAGAAGAATGATGATTGGAGTTTCGTCGCAGTCAGGACATATGAAGATCTTCTTCATGTGTTATAGGGCACGTCTAGCACCGTCCTTTCCTTTTGCTTGAATCCCTCTTGGGTGCAGCGTTGAGATCTTATGCGCTTAGAACAAATCCTTGGAGAGTTCTAGGAGAACTAGTGTTGAGGCTAATGCGAAGATGTAGTTCACTGAAAGCAAAACCTACTAAGCGGCTTAACTTGAGACTGCGCGCAAAACCTTCCGCCGAGAAATGGCTTTCTGGAGTTTTGAGGTTAAAAGTTCGGGCCAGAAGAAGGAAAAACGCTGACCTACTGCAGGCGAAGCTCTCTGGGAGTTGTTATAATTATAGATTATATATATATATGACATATATTATATATATATATATATTATATTATTATATTACTTATATATATATATATTATAATATTATAATTATTTATATATATATATAATATATTATATATATATATAAATATTATTGATAATGTATATATATTATAAATATTATATATGAGTTATGAAATTATATTTATATATATATATAATTATATATATATTACTATATATAATATAATATTTATAATTAATATATTATATATAATATAATATATATGCTTTACTAAGTTTCTGTCTGACCTTATCGATTCTATATCGATAATTAGATCGATACTATATCTAATCGATATCGATATTCATATTCTTTTGATTATGCATATCAATTAATCTATCGACATCGTAATTTATATATTAATATTATATATATATATATATCAATATATATATTATATATATACTTACTTATTATATATATATATATAGAGTTATTACTATATATATATTAATATATAATAATATAATATAGTATATTACATATAATATACATATATATATATATATATATAATATATAATATATATATATATATGATATATATATATTATATAATAAATATATATATATATAATATATATATTATATTAATATATATAATATATATATTATATATACTTAGATTATATATATATATTATATTATATATATATTATATATATTATATAATATATATTATATATATATATAAATATAATATATAAATATATATAATTATTATTAATATATATATATATTATATATATATATAATTATACTTAGTATATATATCTATAATCTATAATCAGTAAACACTCCAGGAAGAGCTTTAGCCTGTCAGTAGGTTCCATCGTTTCTTTTGGCCCGAACTTTTAACCTTCTCAGAACATCAAACCCATTCTCGGGCGGAATGGTTTGACGCCAGGTCCTCAAGTCTAAGCACTCTCAGGTAGGTTTTGCCCTTTCAGATTAGAACTGCAATCTCTCCATTAGCCTCAACTGGTTTTCCTAGAGCTCTCCAGAGTCTGTTTCTAGCGCATAAGATCTCAACGCGGTTGCACAAGTTGAATTCAGCAAAGGAAAAGCCGGTTTGCTACCCTTCGCCCTATAACCATGCAGGAATCTTCAATGTCCTGACCCGCGTCGAAAACTTCCATCATCATTCTTCCCTGATTACTCAGGAAAACATCTAATAACCACAAATATCACTAGAAGTAGATGATTCTACATTATTTGTAGTTGCTAAAATTTCGCTGTTATCATATAATTAATTTTAAAAACAATTTCAAATTTTTCTTCTTTTACAGATTATTTTAATGAATTCTTATAAAAGGCCTGGACAGAAAATTTTGTTAGCTCCTCTTCTTATGTTTTAATTAATTTAATTAATTTATAATTTGATTTTATTTCGAATATTTAATTAAATACAACCAACTAAAATATTTATTCAGTTTTCATAATAAAATGTCAGTTAAGGAAATAAAATAGCTTGAATTCATGCTCTCCTAGAGTTTTTATCCTCTTTAGTTTCTTTCAACCCTTCTCTTTTTCTTCTCATTTCATCTTTCCCAGCTGTTTTCAATGCTCCAACTCCAATATATTTGTTATATATATATTATAATATTATATATATAATATTATATATACTATATTATATACTAATAATAATATATATATATATTATTATAAATAATATTATATATACTATCATATTATTATTAATGTCTTATATATATACTATATTACAGGATTATACTTTAGAATTAAAGGTATTAGGATGCATTTGGAATTTACGTAATTATTTATAATTTGCAAATCGAGACAACAAGATAGCAAATAAAACTATTAAGCTTTATCAACAGCCCGCGTTCCCAACGTTTTTCCTCTCCAGTACCCCTTGATTAGACTTTTCATGTATTAGTACCCTTTTTCTCATACAATCCCATCACGCAAAAAAAAAAGTTTTTTTGTTTTTAGTAGTAATGTTTTATGGTAGCGCTAAAAATCAAGACCATAATAACATATTATAGGGCCTTTTATTTTTGCATTTACATTTACAATTTATTTAAATTTTTTACTAACAACCTCCATCATTCTTGTGAAAGGGAATTGGATGATTTTGTAAACTCATTTCATAATACTTTCATTTTCATAAACGACTTCAAACATGGTATAAAACTTTCAATTGTGTTTTCCGCCATACCAAATTATTTCTTCACGTACCTCCTCAACCGTCTGCCGAAGTTATCACCAAGGACGCGACCCAGTTGACATACCTAGACAACAATCAATGATACACCAGGGTTTAAACCTTTCCAAAAATGAAATCTACCATCCTATAGTATATTCCAGACACACATTTAAGGTTTTACATAAAACCTCGGTTCCAAATTATGAAAAAAAATATAAAATAATTAACTTTGGACCTTTTCAAATTTTCACAATTATAAACTTCTTCTCCACTCCTAATCCCTATATATTTTAACCTCTTTAACTACGTCAATAGAATTTATATTTACTACAAACTAATATCTTACAACGCGATAATATTTACTTTGATGCTGTACCTTAATATATTTGAATTTCGAGTTGCGTTCGCGATCTTTTTTCGGAGGCTGGATTCTCCTCCACCTTGTAACATAAATTCTGCGAGCCCCCTTTATTCCTTATAATTGAAATTGATAAATTTTTTTAAAAATCACAACCTGATCTAACTTTTAGCCATTTTTTCTTAATGTGGTTTAGTTGCCAGTTAGTGATAGATAATTTTTCAGTTTTGAGTTTCAATCTTGTTATTTCTTTATGTAATTATTTTTATTTATTTATTTATTTATTTATTTATTTTAAGTAACTTTCTTATTTATTTATTTATTATTAGTTATGCTTCGGTTTTAGGGTTTTACCTTTCCCTAGTTTATCTCTTTTATGTTTTAAATGCGAGATAATTTTATTGATATCGACTGTATCAATATTATGACAAGTTAAGCATAAGTGGATTTAACAAATGTCATAGTTTACGATCTAATTAATTTTCATCCCTAACTTTAACTATTTTGCTCCTCTCTCAGACCAGATAGCTAGATTATTATCTAGTTCTTTTAATATTAGCAATATCTTAGCCTCTCTTTTTATATGCCATATCATCTTAATGTTTTTCTTTTTTTCGTAACGCAAGGATATAAAAAGTTAAGTCTAACAATAGACGATAATGGAAAAGATTAAAATTATTGAAAAACTTTTCTTACTGATACAATAATTTCGTGCTTCTGCTCATTGGCGTATTCAGATTTTCAAACAGGACCTCTTGAGGGGACAATGTTTCAACTCTATATATATACTATAATATATATAATTTTTATGTATAACATATATATAAGATTTTATATTATATTTTAATATTTTATATATATTGTATTTATAGTTTTATCTTAATATATTTATTATAACATTATATAATATTTATATATATTATATCCTATATTTAT
The DNA here is from genome assembly GCA_015478945.1 of Trachelipus rathkii. Classification (NCBI taxonomy): domain Eukaryota; kingdom Metazoa; phylum Arthropoda; class Malacostraca; order Isopoda; family Trachelipodidae; genus Trachelipus; species Trachelipus rathkii. The sequence continues at coordinate 18,335 of JABUQX010050829.1, forward strand.
TATTATATTATATCTATATTTATATATTATATTATTTATATGTATATATATATTATATATATATATATATATAAAATATATAATATATATATATATAATATATCATATATATATATTTATACTATATATATATATATATATATATATATTATATATAATATATATTATATATAATATATATATATTATACTATTATATATATTATATATATATATATATACTATATATATATAGATATATATTAATTACTAATATATATATATATATATATATATACTATTTATATATATAATCTATATATATATATATAATATATAATATCTTATAGTATATAATTATATATATATTTATATATTTTTATACTATATATATTATATACTAATATATATTATATATATTATATATTATATATATATATACTATATATTAATAATATTATATTAAACTATAAATATATATATATATTAAATACTATATACGATATATATATATAATATAATATTATATATATATATATTATATATATTTTATATATATTATTACGTTATTATATATATTATATTGTAATTTCATGTTTTTCATATTTATATTTTTATATATACGTTAATGTACTAAACATTAGGTTTATATATAACACAAATGGGCATTAATGAGAAAGTTAACGCCGTTTATCCTTAATCGTTAACAAAACAATTACAGACTTTAATTAAGAGTTATCGTAAAGAATGTAACGGAAGTTAACGTTATTCGTTAACGTTAACCGTCTTCAAAAAGTATGTAGAATAAGTAATATATTGTTAATTTTCTTTCTTCTTCTTCGTAGATTATTCAAATATACTATATATATATATTATAATTATTATATATTATATATATATTTATATAATATATATATAATTAATATATATGATATATACTATATATATATATATATATATATTAATATATAGTTATATAAGTATATATATATAGATATTATATTTATATATATAGTATATATATATATTATCATATAGCTATATTATATATATAATTATAATATTATATATTAAATATATATATTATATTATTATATATATATATACTTATAAATATATCATTATATATTATTATATATATATGTAAGTTTTCTTACCAATCACATAATTTTTAATTTTACTGTATATAGACAAATTATCATAAAATTTAAAACAATCTTTTCTTTGTTCTTTTTTTTACTTTAAAGAAAATAATAACACAACAAATGAGATAATACCTGCTCGACAGTAAAATTTTAAACTATAAATTAATTTTACTCGTAAATTATTTTAGCAGAATGATGTAGTTCATATAACGAAATTTGTTTCAAGTGACTGCCTTACTTTTTAATTTTTTTCTGCAATATTTCAATTAATTTGAACGAATAAGAGATGATAACGCATGCAATATTGCATTGACTATAATTAAGATAAAAGGCGAAAAGTTCTTTTTCCGTGTTCAAACATGTACCGTGAATTGGACCTGTTATGTTTTACAACTCCGGCAGTTTTGAATTTTTTTTTTTTTTATTTTTTTTTATAAAGTTTCTAGAATTAATTTGTTATTTAAGTTTTAGTGGATTCAAAAATATATAGGAACAGTTACGTTTACGACTCCGTAAGTTTTTATTTTTTTTTTTTTAACTAAAGGAATACCCAATGGTAAACCGCAAAGACAGGAGTCGGGGTCTCTCGCCTTCCGGGGAAACGACAGAGTAGGAATATTTCCCCTCGGAGGTCTTCGGAACCACGCTCCTTGCGTTTGGATGTCGGGGGATTCTCCGCCCGCCCCTATGTTATGGAAAACTCACCCCCTCGTCCCCTCGCTCGAGCCCCTAATTTTTTTTTTTTTTTATTAATTTTTTACATTTTTTAATAGCTTACCGCTGATTCCAACTATGTAATTGGTTTTTCTGTAAGTGTCGAACTTTTCGTATATATATATTAGAAAAATATATATTTTTTCTATAATAATACTTTACGCTGATTTCAAATATGCAAATTGGTTTTCTGTAATTTCTCCCAGAATCCAACCAAAACCCTAAAC
>JABUQX010050830.1:10000-12500 GCA_015478945.1 Trachelipus rathkii
GTTAGCTATATTCGTTTTGGTCATAATAAAAGAACCTATTTTCTGTTTATGTTTATCCAAAATGATACGCCCGCCCCCACTCAATGAATATGACTGAATCAGTAGATCATAGAGGGGTGCGAGGGAAGGGGTGTGGAGGGGCGGATGGTTTGGTTTACTGATTTATTGATTTACTGCTTTAAAATCATAAACGATTATAAATAGAATTTTTTTTAAAGAATTTTTTTATGCTTAAGTTGTATTTAAAAATATTGTAAAAAAAATGTTATGTTTGGTAACTTTGTTTGTTTGCAATTATTCGTTTTGGGGATTATGATAGTTAGGTAAGGTTATGATGAATTTGCATGTTAATGTAAACTTTGTTACGTTAGCATATATTCGTTGGTCAGTATGATAATTAGACAGGGTTATGATAAATATTTGTAATATTCCATGTTAATGAAAATTAATATGATATGTCTAGAGATATGCATGAATAGGTTACGTTTTGTATGCTATGTTAGTCCACTTTACTGTGTTAGTATGAAACTTGTTATGATAGCTGTTTATTCGCGTGTAAGTATGTTAAATTTTTTGTTGTGCTTATATTCTTAGTTCAGTTATGATATGTTAGCTTATTGATGTGAAAAACTTTTTATAGTAGCATATATTTCGTTGATCAGTGTATATAAGAACTTGCTCTTTTATGTATGTTTTATCCAAGATACCGAAAATGTGACATGATATCAATAGTCAATAGATCATGGTTAGGTGAAGAGGGTGCAGGGGGGTGCTGAGATTGGGTGGTTTGATTTTACTGGATTTCTGTTTAAGGGGTGTTAAAACACAAGTATTTAAGCTTATAAACTAAAGGAATAACAAATTCTAGTAAACACAAAATGAATTAAACAAAAATAAATAAAACGTTTTGTGTTTTGCTATAAAAAATATGAATTGATAATAGATAATAATATGGAGGTCATGGAAGGGTAGGAGGGTGTGGTGGGTGGTTTGATTTAACTGATTTACTGCTTTAGGGGGTGTAAAAATGAAAAAAATTTAAGTTATAAATCATGCAAAGCATAAAGGTTTGCGTTATGTGCACAAAATATGACTGAAGCTAGATCACTGATCTAGATTAAGAGATCACGGTGGGTGGGATGTAGGGTAGGGGTTTATTTACTGATGACTGATTTACGTTTTCTGCTTAGGTATGTAAAAACGTAAATTTTTTAGTTAAAACATATACTTTACATACTAGTTACCTATTAAAAATATTAGATTGAATCAATTTGCTCTAAAAATCACAAGTAAAGTATGCACCAAGTGTCGTGTTTTTTAGAGTTTCGGATTACTGGATTTACCGCTCAAGGTGTGGTAAAATGCAATTTTTTTAAGTTTAACTATTTCATCATTAAAAATTTTTGGAGACAAAACAAAATGTTTTAAGCAATAATTAAAAAAAAATTAACATTGAAAATAAATAAAATTTAAATTAAAATTAAACACAACAGTAAATGTAAAATGAAACATAAAGTAAATTAGGGCAAAATATTCGTTGCCGTTTATAAAAAGAAAACGAGATTTTTTAAATAAAAATGTAGTCTCAACCTTTTAGAAAACGGTGCACGTTCCAACAGTCTATTTATCCTTCCCCTTCTTTGTGCTCTCAAATTTATCTTCTACAACCAATTTTCCAGGTTTGGGACTCTGCCCGCACCATGTGAGCGTAGCGACACGTACTTCGTGTCAGGACGAAGTTACTTTTTATACCAGAAAGGTGTATACCACTGTTTCGTCTTCTGTCAATTTCAAGGATTTGCTATGGCACATCCTCATGGGCGTAGCATCCGTAACCATCAGCTGTACGGGTACACTAAAAGAGGGTTGTATACCAGTTTCATTATGATCTTCATGGTATTGTTGCTCAGCCCCACACCATATGGGATAGTGGTCACTTTCCTCGCTACCCGAAGATAATTATAGAAGGATGATACAAGTTTTCTTTATTCTACTGTCATTTCTACTTGATGAGGACAGCATCTTCTAGGGGTGTATGGCCATTTAACTTCGTCTGTATCGAGGAACCTTATATGAGGTGTTATTTCAAGTTTCCATCGTTCTGCTATCAATTTCTTACTTAGAGGGGCTAGCCCCCTCTTCGAGGGTCATGCATTTAATTCGGCTGTATCGAGATACCTTATATGAGGGTGTATACGCAAGTTTCAGCTTCTACGATCATTAATATTTTTAGAGGCAGCGGCAGCTAGGGGGTGCATGGCCAGTACCTCGTGTGGACAAGGTTACGTCACCCGATCGGGGGTGTTAAGTTTTGACCGAGACACAAGTAGCAACTCTATCCGTTACTAGGTGTGAGTGAGTTGCGATGCCTGCGCTTGGAGCCTTGGAGTAGCCCAATCGTGGAGCCGAATCGAAAACGACTCCGTTGTAACCGCAACCATGAATTTGACGCCGCAATCGTCAAAGCGCCGAAAAAATGTTTGTGCAACACACTAAAGAA
>JABUQX010050830.1:15000-17500 GCA_015478945.1 Trachelipus rathkii
ATAGATGGCTCCAAAAGTGGTCCCATATTGCGGTGAGTCTATTTATAGACAGTATTTGCTGCGGCTTCTATTTATAGACGATTTAAAAATTAATAAAAACTAGTTGGAAACTCATTATTTTTTCATCGGAAAAAAATATATATTTCCAACCAGAGATCGCTAGTTCTCCATCAATTGTGAATAAAGATAGAGTGATTTTGTGACTCGTAACTATATCAAATAGCAATTTATTATATATATATATACTATTATATATATATTATATATATATATATATAATTATATATATATATATTATTATATTAATATTATATATATATATTTTATATATATATAATATATATATATATATATATAATATATTATATATATATTATGATTGAAATATCGTCCATGCTATTTTGGGACGGCTGCATCTTATATAGATTCATTAAAGTTTTATTTGCGCGAGTAATATAAATGACATTTTTTATTGGTACGCAACATTTTGCGGCGCGTCTAATAATATTAGATGATTTTATTTGTAGCTTTGGTCGGCATGTCGCCGCAGTGAGGGGGTTAATGATATTTAGTTCGACTTTTAAGATGATCTCTCTCTCTCTCTCTCTTCTCTCTCTCTCTCTCTCCTCTCTCTCTTCTCTCTTCTCTCTCTCTTCTCTCTTCTCTCTCTCTCTCTCTCCTCCTCTCTCTTTCTCTCTCTATATAATATAAATTATATAATTTATATATATATATATATAATATATATATATATATATATACTTATTATATATTATATATATATACGGATATATATATTAATAATATATAATAATATATATACTATATATAATATTATTATATATATTATATATTAAATATATATACTATATATATATATATAGTATATATATATATATATTATATATATATATATATATATATATATAGTATATATATATATATTATATATATTAAGTATATATTTATATATATAATTATATATATATAAATAATATAATATATATATATTTTCCTAGTTTCAAATATAAGGTAAATACAGCAATTCATTGTATAATCATTATAGGTAATTTGAATAAATTTTCTTTATCACGTTTTTGCATTTTCTTTTTTCTTTTTTTTTGGTAAAATATTTTCCTTCTTTTTCTCAGATAAAATTTATAGATTATAATATCCTCTTATTTTTTACTGTATGAGTTTTATGTTAACTCAAAAAATAAATAATTTTATACCAGTTTTACTAGTTCAAAGAAAATTTTGAAAATTTAAGAATCTAAAGAACTTTTATAAGGAATTTAAATACTGTTGTTAGCACATGTGTATAACAGTTTCCAGTAGTGATTTTGCCTTTAAAATCTATTAAACCATTAAAACCACATTAAAACCATCAAAATAGCATTAAAACAAAAAAAACCAAAAAAACCATGGTTTATTTGGTTTATTTAAAAACCAATGGTAAACGTAGTAATATCACGATCAATTGGGGATTGCGAGATATCTACCACAAACCGCAAATGATAAGAAGGCGAAGAAGGTCACTTCAAAGGATGCATGCGAGGGAGAAAGGTCACATGTTTCTATATTCTATATTCTATATTTTATATATTCATATATTCTATATCGAGTTCTAGCCGTATGGACCTATATTGTCGAATACACTGATCTTAGTGATCTCCCTCGTAGGTTATTGGATACGGGAGTCGATTGGGTGTATAATAGAGGCGACTAGGATGCTTCCTTCTATGAGTTTATTACCTCCTCCCCTTTTTCTAGCAGTCTAGCATGACAATATCCTATGTCATAGAAATACAGTTCGGTTTAGTGTCTACCGCTAGTAATTGGGTACGGGGAGTCGATAGTGTATATTAGAAGATGCTAGTATGGTTCCTTCTATATGAGTCTAGTATCCCCCACCCTTCTAGCACTTCTAACACAGCTGTGCTAACATTTTTTGTTCTGGGATATGAAATCGATCTTGGTGGCGACTAGTATGTTTTGATATATGCTGCGTCGACTGGTGGTGTTGCCGTGCGTGGCGTTTTATCCGTTACGGTTTTAGAACGCATGCGTGCGTTTTGCGGGGCCTGATCACCCTTCACTGGAAATACACCGTGTTTGGACTTAAAATAAATGTTACGGTAATCTTTTCTCCGCGTTTTTATTTTTTTTTCCGCATGCGGGGCAGCCTCAACCGGACTCCGGCCGCGCGCGGGGGGAGATGAATCATCCTTACCATAACCACCTGCTGTTGTTGTTGTTGTTTGTTGTTGTTGTTACCCGTTAAATATATTTTTTCTAAAGACTACTCAGAATGGTAAAACAAAAAATAATAAATATAATAATAATAATAAATAATAATAATATATAATATAAAATAAAATAATAATAATAAATTACCAAAATTTTAACCAACGTTTTACTTAATATTTATATATATATATTAATATATAATATATATATATATTATATATATTATATATATAATATATATATATATATA
>JABUQX010050830.1:20000-27500 GCA_015478945.1 Trachelipus rathkii
TAGGAATATTAATATTCGAAAGACCAGTAGTAAAGTTAAATAACTTTGTTTCCACACGTTTAATAGGATACTTTGCTGTAGTGTTCAAAAGACATTTTTCAATTTCTAAATGTCTTTGGGGTAATAATTTCACTTTTCGTACATAGAGATAAGCATCTAATAATTTAAAAACAGGTTTAGGTGAAGCGGTGGTCGCTGTTGTTTTAGATTTCACACCTAATGCAAATTTCGGTGATGCTCTTGCAAGTTTTATTTTAATTTCAACCCCTGGTAGAATAAGTCGTTCTTGAGAAAATATATCGCCACTTACTCGCCCGTAAAATTCATACGTTTTTCTATCGTTTTTACCCGCTTTATCTACATGTCTGGCTGAATCCTTGAAACTATAAAATCCACACGTTTGAAGATGGCTCTGTTTAGCATCGTCTGAAAAATTTAATAAATGTTCTATATAATTTCTGTAGCCGTAATGTGCGGCTGATGTTCCTAACGAAGTTTCATTAAGATATACATCGATTTGGTTAAAACAAGTATACATGAAATTGGACTCTGTATACACGATATGTTCATCTCCTGTAGGAAGGTCGTTCCCATCTTCATCGACCAATTTGGTTTTCAAATATAGAAACACACTGGAGGGATCTAGATATAAATCGGAAGTTCCTGGAATATTGAATTCGAGAGGGACATCAGTATTGGTTATGGAATGTACAGGGTTAATACTAATGAAGTTGGATTCACAGACACTGATCTGTGTAGGGTTCACCGAGAAGAGATCCAGTTCACTCTTACAACAATCAGGACTTGAAGAATGAAGGAAATGCATCCTGCTAGAGGAAAGATTCAGGTGTAAAATAATAAAAATTCTTTTTAATTTTCTCACAGTTTTATATTATTTTTAAAATGAATTTGCAATGTATATATATAATATATTATATATATATATATTATATATATATATATATATATATATAATATATATATATATTATATATTATATATATATATATATATATATATATATATATAACACATTAAAAGGGTGAAAAATGAAATAAAATAACATAAATTATTAGTTTATTCATGGCCATTTTTACATTACGCACAAAACCAAAATTTACATATAATATATATATATATATATATATATATTGTATGTAGAATATATTTTATATATATTTTTTTACACGTTATATATATATATTATATAATATATGTTTATCCTGTATACTATATATATATAATATATATATATGAGAAAAAAAAAGTTACAACATAAAAATATCTCGAGATTTTTTTTTCTTTTTTATCTTTCGAGGCTTTTTTTTTAGTTTTCAATGAACTCTTCTTCTTCTCCTCTTCTTCTTTTTCTTCTTCACTGATGTCTTTTTTTTTTTTTTCTTATTCTCGTTTTCTTCTTACGGTTTTTTCTTTATTCTTATTCTTACGTAGCCTTACACCTCGACCTGTCAGCTTACGCCTTATTTTGCGTTTAACATCGTCCAACATCTCATCTGATACGTCTGTAAGCCGTCTTTTTAAGGATTCACGAGGGTTAGCTCCTCCTGCTATATCTTGTAGCGTATGCATTCCTGTACGTATAGCTTTTTTTCCTATATATTCACCGCTTCGTTTAAATAGAGGTATAGCGCTCCGCATTAATTTAGCGAAAAAACCCCCAAGTCCATACCCTCGCTGGATCTTAGACCCTACAAAGACCCTATCGCCGTACATTTTTTTTTTTCGTCTAAGGTTCTTAATCAGTTTATCTTTACTCTCTGTGAACAAAATATAGAATGAGTAAATATATTTTATTACATTACTTATATATATTTGACCGGTTCTTATAACAACATTTACATCATCTGATATTATATAGAATAAGATTTCGATTCGTTTTAAAAAATAGTCTAACATATTTTTCTACATCTTTTTTCTAATATGAACCTTGCACAATAAACTTCCATTTGTGAATGGATATGGTTTACCTTCGGTATCCTTTATATATATCCGTATCGAACCGATGGGTGATCGGGTCAAAGGTAAGTAATGTACGCTGGGAAAAGAAATAAGTCGACAATGAGGAGTGAAATGTACAGCTCTTAATAATTGCGCCATGGTATCTCCTACATGTTGATGTTTGACTATATCGGTGTAAATGTATGCCATCCCTTGATCTTGTAACATCTCCGAAGGAATGCATATATAATTGAGAGATAAGTCTGAGTCGTTAAGACTGTTGTTCAGAGTAGGGGAAGGTTCATTATTTCCATAATGTCTATTTAGAACAGTAGAATGTTCTACTACAGCTTCGTGTTCATGTACACATTTCCGAAACCAATCTGAACGTTTAAGGATGAATACTTCAGGGTCTCTCAAATTCATTCCTGTTGTTGATCTTAAAGTGATTAATACTCTGTCTTCCCCTGGGTAGTTATTAATAATGTATATTAAATCTTTACATATCTTACTTACAGCAAACTGGGTGTTTAAATAACTATGGATGTCATGGATTGAGCGGTAATATCCCAGGTTTAGCACAAATTTTTCATAGAAATATTCCGATCCCCTTAATTGTTGTACGTTTTAAATCGGATGTGTTTTTTATTTTTAATATAGATTTAACATAGTCTGCAGATCTATATACCATTAACCAATGACGAGCTTGAGGAACATTCTCTATATTAACATCTAATATCATTTCACATAATCCTATCTCATAGAGACCTCTGTCGAGCTGTAGAGGATTCATTAGCTCTGTAGTGAAATCCGAAACTTTATTATCAGGATGTAAATCCTGCGATGCCGATGAAGGCAATGTTAAATAGAAATGATCCGACTCTGTCATGATTGTAATATCAACTGATTAATGTTTTATAATTTCAGACGCTTTTATATAAGAGTTAAACTTGTCAGGATAACCTATCCATTTCACCAGATACTGTTTATTTTTACCTTTCCCTTTTGAACCTAATATTTTTTCTATTTTATACAAATTAGTTTCAGGGTTAAACCGTATTTTCTGTATTTCTTGTTTATAAAATCCTCCTTTTACAGGTTCTCCATCTAGGTCTTTAAGATAATATAATTTAAGCTTTTCATCTGGAAAATCACGAATAACATACACTTTAAAAACTTCTCTAGACCAACCCGCTTCATATCCTTTTCTAAACTTGTCGTCAGATCTAGAAACTCTTACGTAATCATTCACTTTTATCCCTGTTTTATCTTTAATTTTTACACCTCTTGGTTTATGCTGGATCACCGATAGGTTTTATCTTTAACATTTCTATAGGTGTATGTTTTATAGTTCTATGAAAAGATCTATTGTAAGAATAAGCTAAATCGTCCAATATATCAATATATTTAAAAGTATTCATTTTAGTAAAATATCTATGCATTCGTTCTTTGATTGTACGCTGAACTCTTTCTACAATAGCAGCTTTATTTACCAAAAATATGTTAAAATATGTTATATTGTATTCAGTAATAATTTCTTGAAACTCTCTACCCAAAAATTCTGTGCCCTTATCCGTACAAATCAATTTTGGGTATCTGCCATCGTCATTTATAATTTCTCTCACTGCTACAGCCACTGTAGCTGATTTTTTATCTTTTAAAGGTTTTAACCATAAGTATCTAGAGTAAACGTCAATAGTAAAAAGAATGTATTGATAACCCATATTATAAGAACTGTACTTAATCATTTCCGTTAAATCTAACTGCCAGACATTATCGAGATGGTGAGCTATGGTTTTTCGGGTGGGAAATTTTCGACGGATAGGTTTATGTAAAGTAAAAGCTTCTTCGCCTTCTAAATATTTTTTCAACTGTTTTTTCTCAGTGTTTGGAAACTTTGACGCAAACCTGGTGAAACCTCCATAACTGTATGGCTCTTTCAAGTCGAAGTAATATTTGTCAACCGTCGCTTTAGCGTCCATATTAGACACTGATATAAATACATGAATATATATATATATATATATATATATATATATATATATATATATATATATATATATATATATATATCAAAAGAAATACATATAAATATATAATATATATCTATATATACTACTATACTATAACTATATATATAATATATATATATAGGTTGAAATGAGGTTATAAAAAAAAAACATGTATACAAAAATTATTTTATTTTAACTTACATATTTTAAAATTATTTTTCTCATATACAACATTATTTAAACAGTTTTACAAAAAAATTTTGTTTTAAGAATATATTATATATATATAAATACTATATATATATATATTATATATATATAAATATATTATATATATATTATTATATATATATATATATATATATATATATATAATATATATATATAATATATATATATAAATATATAATAAATATATAATTATACAGAAAATATACACATAAAAAATAATTTTAAACAGGGAGATCTTGTTGTAGAATGTTGTCTATATACTGTTCTAAGCTTCTTCTTCCTACCGTTGTCATGTATGTATACAGATCTTTAGCTGTAATATGAAGTTCTCGGTTTTTATATTTCTCGGTTTTCATTTCTTCATCGTATAAGACTGTGAATTTTTCGACATCTATGATTTCTAACATACATGTAAAAGTTTGAGCATTGAACATGTAGCTTGAAAAATATACATCGTACATTAAACGTTGGGATGTACAGATAAGGTCGTCTAAAATATTAACCGAAATAAGTTTCTTCTCTACTTCGTTACACATGTTAATAAACATACCTATAGCTTCACGACCGACAACACTAAAGCCTGAGGGCGATCTTCTATAGATACCTGTATTGCTTCCTCGCCACCAGTTTCTTATTGACACGCTTTCGATATTGTTATGAAGAGCGAAAACTAAAGTAAGACGTTTGGTATCGGTGTCGGATCCTCCAGAAACAGCTATTCCCCACTCGTTGATAACTGATGAATTAGTATATCCTTCCTCTTTCCATCTTGATACAGCGTCCTTAATATTTTTAAGATCCTCACATGAAATGAATAAAGGTCTATTTTGAATATTTGAAGGCGTACTACAGGTGATATAACGTTCAGACGATTGTTTCCTACGGAAACATAAGGAAACTGCTCCTTTAGGATGATCGATTCGCCATGTTGTTATATCGTTTAAACGGACAGATTTTAACTGAGAAGCCATTTTAGTAATGTTAAGGCTAGAGTGTAACTGAAGATTTGTTCACAGTGTCTTACTTTATATAACATGAAGAAAAATAGGCGGAGTCGAAATGAACCTATCAACAGACAACACATCGAACTAAACAATTAGGGTTAATGTTATCTATATTTAAATCCAAATACGTTTTTTTTTCACAGTTTCGAGGTGAAATAAACATTCAGGGTTGTTGTTATCTACATTCGAAGCCAAATACGTGATATATCAGCTTTTTTTCGCAGTTTCGAGGTTGAAGGGTAAGGTTTCGCTATTTTCCGTTTTATTATTCTTTGAGGAGTACCTGATGGTTCTGCCATCCTTACATTAGAGGGGGAAAGGGACGAGGAGGAAGGAATATTATCTAGGTCGTTTAATCTTTGTTTATTTTGAATTAAACTTCTTGGGAAATTTACAGCTTGAAGTTCATGTTTGATTTGGTTCCATCCTGTTACGGGTTGTTTCTTCCAATCACGTGATAAATCAGATACTAAATCTACAATATTAGATCCTTCTACAACTGAACCGTTGATTACGATTTGACCTAGGTCATCCCATATTAATTGTTCTTTTAAAATATTATATAATGCTATACCTCTGTTTTTAATCGAGATAGGCAGACAACCCTCTATTACTGTTTTAAAGTCTTTCTTTTTATTAGTTTCCTCAATTTTTTCATTAACGATGTCTTCGTCATTCTTCTTATGAGAGACATCGTTTATGGAACCCTTTGTATAATCAGTACTGGTGTATTTATCCTTTAAATCTAATAATCTCTGTAAAACAGTTTGGTATTTCACTCTCTTTTCATCTAACCCTATTCGTGAATTTAAAATTACATTTAAATCCTTCTCGATAATACATAATTGTTCTATTCGTGGATCTTGTAAAGTGGTAGGTATAGGTTGAGATGTTATACCCGTTGTTGTTGCTGAGGGTGTTGACTGTAAGGAAATATTCTGAAGCTTTTGATACATCTCGAAAGGAAGAACTACGGCTTTCCTCATACTTTATCTACACTTCACTCTCCCGTTACTAGTTTAGTCAAGATTGGTGACACGATTGAGAACAACAAAGGCAGGAATACACCTCCACCTTTCTGAAGTAATTTCTTTTTCTTATTGAAATTCTTATTCTTCGTCTTCCTAACGAGTGTACGAACGATGTTGCTGTGGCGCCGCAACTTAGCTTTCTGTTTAGATTTTATAGGTAGAATTCTTTTTATAAGATTTAAGCATATCTCGCTTACACACCGGATAAAACATGTACTTTTAAGATATTTCTTCTTCTCTTTTTCATTTAGTTTGTTATAGTTTTTTATAACATGTAAATATTTTTTCACCAACATTATGCGGGGATGTAAATAGTTTCTATCTCATGAGGTAGAATGTTAGTTCTCAATAGAATTCTGTATGTGTTTTTAGGATGAAGTTCACACATTAAATAACCATGAGGTTTCGAAGTAACTTCTTTATATACCTTTAAAAAGTCTTTACGTTGAGAAGGAAACATCTGATTAGCTAACACATTAATCTGACTTACATCACGACGTTGACCAAACAACAACAGATATTGAGTGTTTAAAGATACATCTCTCATATATTTATTCTGATGAAAAATGTTCTGGGTGATAAAAAACACTGAAATATTTAAATGATGAGAATATACAGTAAACGTTTCAGCTATTTCTTCATTCAACTTATGCATTAAATCATCTAGTATAACAATTTTATGACCTTGTATATTATCCAAGGATTTAACATCGTAAATTCCTTCATGAAACTGAATCAGATCTTTATATGTATTAAATTTTTCCTGATAAACATTGTAACACCATATTATTTTTACTGGTTCCTGTTCGAAAATCTCTATTTCTCTTAGAATATTTAACAACAGGAATGTTTTTCCACAACCCGTAGGGCCTGTAACAAGACATGTGGAAGGACTGCGGAATAAGAATTTACACACATCCAATACTCCTTTAAACTTAAGTATAAAAAATGTTTTCATTTTTAAAAAAAAACATATATAATAATATATATATTTATTATTATATATATATATATATTATACTATATATATATATTATATATTTTATATTTTTAAAAAAAAACATATATATATATATATTATATATAATATATATATCGGCAACATGGGTACACAGAGCTGTTTATCTAAATCCTGATCAGTAGAGGCGGAGCCAAAGGTATTACACAATGTTATATACCCCTTATCTTCTCTGTGCATTAAGATTGAAGAGTTTAGTTAACAAGGTTCTAAGTACATGTGTAGTCGTCTATATATTTTCCTTA
>JABUQX010050830.1:30000-40000 GCA_015478945.1 Trachelipus rathkii
GTCTAACGCCTCATATGATAAGCTCCTATTGGCCTTCGACTATACATGAGTTAGGTGTACAAATAGCTAACGCTTGCGGATTAAAATATAATGAACCCTTAGGTGCTGCTAAGTTCGAGATAATTGAACGTGTGTTACAATGTAGAATATACGTATACCGTAACGATGCAGATGAAAAATTCCATGTAATGTATCTACCTCGTGAACAGGACCGTAAAAAACCTTTATATGTAATAGGTTTTGATTTTAAAACTACCCATTACTACTACCCTCTTCCTAAACATACAATTAAGTCCACGATAGGTAGTGTAGAATGCCGTAAAAATACTTCACCTATTTTCTGTCAGTTATGTTACATTTTTATTGATGATTATCATAAACATATATCAAGCGAGTGTCCCGAGTATCGATGTTCTCAATGTCTCACACATCTTTGTAAAGGAAACGTGGAAAATGCAGTAGTCCCTAGGAGATATTGTAAGGATTGTAATAGGGAATTTTATAATGAGGAATGTTACAACTATCATAAAGGGGAAATTTGCAGGAAAGTTAAGATCTGTGATAAATGTGATGAAAGTAAAATAGCTGATAAATATGGAAACCATAACCATGATTGTGAACATATAAAGTGTAATGTATGCTATGAAAAGTATGATCCTGTTAAAACTGGTCCACATAAATGTTACATGAAAAAAATAAAAGAGAAAAAAACAGAAGGTAAAAACGTATTTACGTTTTACTACGATTTAGAAACATATAATCATAATGCTAGGGTAGATGCTGCAGGAAGATCGATGACGGACATGGTTCCTTATCTAGCTGTAACCATGTTAGTATGCTACAAATGCAGTGAAAAAGAAACAGAGCAATGTGAAACATGTGGAACCAAAAGAACTGAAGTATTCCATCTGGATTTAGAAGCTGTAGAAGAATACGAAAAATGTCCCGTTGATAAAATGATTAATTATTTATTCAATTTCTCTGAAACTCATAAGAATGACGATATAATAGTCGCAGCCCATAATGGGTCAAAATTCGATACACAGTTTGTGTATGCGAAACTGTTAGGTAGAACCCATGAGAAATCTATTTCTAGCAACCCCGTTAAAAGAGGAAATAAAATTATTACCATGGCGTCTAATAACAATATTTCCTTTAAAGATACACTGTTGTACATGCCTT
The DNA here is from genome assembly GCA_015478945.1 of Trachelipus rathkii. Lineage (NCBI taxonomy): Eukaryota > Metazoa > Arthropoda > Malacostraca > Isopoda > Trachelipodidae > Trachelipus > Trachelipus rathkii. Next base: position 31,183 of record JABUQX010050830.1, read on the forward strand.
GTGATTTGAAAAAGCTACCTCAATGCATGGGGATTAAGGGGGATATAGCAAAAGGGTTCTTCCCCTACAGGTTTCTAACTTTAGCTAATATAAATTACAAGGGGGTTATTCCCGAGAGAGCTGTGTTCGAAGTCGATAGAATGAATGATGCAGAGAAACGTGATTTTGATGCATGGTATAAAACTTTTGAGAATCGTGGATATGATATAAAAGCCGAATGTGTGAAATATTGCATACAAGATGTAAAGATTTTAAGACAGAGTTTTGAAAAGTTCAGGAATATGTTTAGAACACATTTTAAAATAGATTGTTTGAATGAATGTAGTACCATCGCCGCTTTATGTTTCAAAGTGTTTAAAATGCATTATATGAAAGAAAAGTCTATTGCTCACATCAGTAGAGAAGACGATGGTCACTATTCGTATGCGGGGATTAAATGGTTAACTTTCATGGAATTTTATATGGGTCATTATATAGAACATGCAAGGAATGGAGGTGAACGTAAGTTTAAGATTCGAAATAAATATTTACAACCTGACGGTTACGTAGAAGTACCTTGTAACGAGTATAGATCAGTTAACGGGGATGCGTTTGTAAGGCTTAGACAGATCCATGTAGATGTACAGTTGAGAGATTTGAATGCATTGAATTGGCTTACCATGGATAAGGTTAACATGAAGAAAGTGGTATATTTGTATCATGGATGTGTATGGCATGGGCATCAGAGCTGTGAGAAAGGAAAAAAAAAGATCCATAAGGGGATATCTAGTCTTGATCGATACAGGATAACTATGTTGCAGGAAGCATCATATAAGAATGCAGGGTATGAAGTTATACGTGTATGGGAATGTGAATGGGAAAAAATGATGGTTGAATGTGATGTAACTGTTGTGAATGGTGATGAAGAACGGACCTTGAAATTAGGGAAATATGTGAATGAAATAGGTCAGGAACCTGCAAATAAAGTATTGCGTATAGGGGAGGCTTTGTATGGAGGTCGTACTGAACCATTCGTGTACTATTATCCCCCTACTAAAGGTAAAAAAATATATTATCTTGATTTTACATCTTTATATCCTTGGGTACAGAAAACCAAACAGTTTCCTTCCGGTATTCCTAAGAAACGTATAGGTAGAGACGTTCCTAGCATCCCCGATTATATATCCAAGATGGAAACAGATTATTTCGGTGTGGCTTATGTATGTGTACTCCCTCCACAGGAATTATACATCCCTGTTCTCCCTGGGAGGTATGAGGGGCGGTTAATTTTCACGTTGTGTCGTACATGTACGGAGACTGGATACGAGGGGATATGTAATCATACAGAGCTTCAGAGAGAACTTAGAGGTGTATATACAACCCCTGAACTGAAATTAGCTGTTAAAAAAAGGTATAAAATCACTAAAATTTTCGAGATTTGGACTTTTACACCTATGTCTGATATGTTTACAGAATATGTAATAAAGTTTCTACAATGGAAAACAGAAGCTTCAGGATATCCAAAAGGCGATGACGGTCAACCTTTAACTGATGAAGAAAAAGATTTCTTCATCGCAGAATTCGAACGAGTCGAAGGTGTGAAATTAACTAAGGAAATGATAGATAGTAACCCCTGTTTACGTTTCATTGCAAAGCTGTGTTTAAATAGTTTGTGGGGAAAATTAGCGGAGAGACCTGTGCATACGGAAGACATTGTATGTCACAGTGATGCTGACGTATGGGATCTAGCTAGGCGAACTGATTTGGAACTTTTAAATGTCATGGTGGTTGGTCCAAAACACATAGCATCTGTTCGTTATACGTCTCTTGCTAGTCAAGGTACTCAATCTACAAATATAGCTGTAGCCGCTTTTGTAACCGGTTATGGTAGAATAGAACTTTATGACTTAATGGATTCTCTGGGTCAACGTGTCTTGTATTGTGACACGGACAGTTGTATTTTCGTAGCTGAAGAAGGCGAATATATACCTGAAACAGGACGTTTTCTGGGGGAATTAACAGATGAAATTGAAGGGGGGATGGTAGCCGATAGCTTCATCTGTACGGGTCCTAAATCATATGCTCTACGTCTTAAAAAAAGTAATGGGGAATATGAGTATATGTTGAAATCTAAGGGGTTAACGTTAAGTAAAAACACTAATGACATTATCAATCCTGAGGTTATGTTGAATATAACGTTGGATAAAATTGCAAAAGATGGAGAAAAAACGAAAGATAGGGAATGGAAAATTTTGAATGATGACAACCGTTATTACAAGATGATTGCTGATAAAGATGTTACTGCACTGGCTATTAAACAAATGAAAGAACAGGGAGGGGAGCCTACGTTTCATAACGTAGTTTTTAACACAGATGATACGGATAATCCTCATATTGATTCAACCAAACAATACAAAGAAGTAAAAGTACCTACTATGACATTTAAAGCTAATAAGTTGGGTGAGGTATCAATAATCAATTCTATTAAAAAGTTTAGACACACAGCCAACAAAAGAGATCTTATCCTGAATACGGCTCGGACTGTGGCAGATGGGTATAAAGGGGTTCTGTGTCTATATAGAAATATATAATATATATATATATATATATATATATATATATATATATATATATAATATATATATTATATATATATATATATATATATATATATATATTATATAATATATATATATATCATTGTTATCCATATTGGTATATTTTTATTTTATAAAAAAAAAAAAATAATTATATATCTTTAACTCACCTTCTTTTCTTCTTGTTATTATTATTATTATTATTATTATTATTATTATTATTATTATTATTATTATTATTATTATTATTATTATTATTATTATTATTATTATCATTATTATTATTATTATTGTTGTTTTTTTTTACCATTCTGAGGTGTCTTTTAGAAAAATATTTATATTTAACGGGTAACAACAACAACAACAACACCAGGTGGCTACGGTAAGGATGATTCATCTCCCGCGCGCGGCCGGAGTCCGGTTGAGGCTGCCCCGCATGCGGAAAAAATAAAAACGCGGAGAAAAGATTACCGTAACATTTATTTTAAAAAACATATTTCTGTGAAGGGTAATCAGACCCCGCAGAAACGCACGCACACAAATGCGTTCTAAAACCGTAACGGATGAAACGCCGTGCACGACACCACCCGCAAGTGACGCAGCATATACCATAACATACTAAACCATATAAAACACGGTTTCGTAACTCCAGAAACAAAAAAGTTGTATACCTGTGTTAGAAGTGCTAGAAAAAGGAGGGGTAGGGTACTAACTCATAGAAGGAACCATCCTAGCATCTTCAAATATATACCAATCGATTCCCCGTACCCAATAACATAGGGGTAGGCACTAATACCGGGTGTATTCTATGACATAGGATATGTCATGCTAGAAGTGCTAGAAAAGGGGGGTAGGGTAATAACTCATAGAAGGAAGCATCCTAGCACCTTCTAATATACACCAATCGACTCCCCGTACCCAATATCCTAGGGGTAGACACTAAGATCGGCGTATTCTACAATATAGGGCCATACGTGCAAGAAGCTAGAATATAGAATATAGAATATAGAATATATAGAATATAGAATATAGAATATATAGAATATAGAAACATGTGACCTTTTCTCCCTCGGCGGCACCCTTTGAAGTGATACCGTTCTTCGCCTTCTTATCAGTTTTGCGGTTTGCGGTTAGATAACTTGCAGTCCGATTCTCATGTATACTAATATATATATATATATATATATATATATATATATATATATATATATATATATATATAAATAGAGTATTTATATATATATAAGCTATATATATATGATATATATATATTACTTATGATATATATATGTGTGTGTGGTGGGGATGTCGGAGATGAAGAGTGGAGGGTGAAGAAAGTGGCAGAGATTTGGGCGGAGGATATGTGTTAGCTTTTACAGAGGAGTCGATGTAGGAATAAAGAAACATGGTGTAGGTTTCTTTTCGGATCAAAGATTGCACCGTTCATACAGGAAGTGAGAGGGGTAAACGAGAGATTGATTGTGAGTACCTTTAAGATCAAGAGGAAAAAATACCGATTATATCAGGTATATGCTCCACAACAGGGGCATCCAGAGGAGGAGAAGGAGAGGTTCATGGATTTGGTGGAGGAGTGTTTGGAAGGTAGAAGCGAAGACAACATGCTGCATCTACTGATGGGTGATTTTAATGCCAGAGTGGGGAAAGAGAAGAAATGAGGTGGAGAGGATATTGGGTCCACATGGAGAAAACGAGAGAAACCCAGAGGGAGAGAGGCTCATAGATATATGCATGAGAGAAGGAATTTAAAAATTATGAATGGATATTTCAAACACAGGGAATCTCATAAGATCACTAGATATAGGTGGAATCAAAACACCGAAAGTTTTGACCAAATCCATTATAGATTATTTCATTGTATCGGATTACAGAACAGTGGAGGATGTTAAAGTGCTTCCTGGAGTCAGTTTTGACTCAGATCATAAATTGGTGGTTGCCAGACTGAGGGTAGAGGAAAGAAAGTAGCAGATTGGAGAAAAAAGGAAAGTGATTAAAGTTGAAGCCCTGAAAGAGGATGGGAAGAGAAAGGAATATGTGAAGAAATAAAGGAAAAGTTGACGAATGTGGAGGAAACAAACATGAATTTGCAGGAAATTAATAGTAAAACCGCGGAAGAAACGCTGGGTGTCAAGTGGTATGGAGGAACGAGGAAGAAACACACTATGTGGTGGAATGAAGATGTGAAGAAAGCAGTGGGCGAAAAGAACAAGAAAATGAGAAGGTGGTTGAGGGGAAGAACAGAACAGAAAAGAGCTGAATATGTGATAGCAAGAAACAGAGCAGAGATAGTGAAGAGGGAGGCAAAAAGGCTTGTGGCGGAAAGGATGGCAGAAGAATTGGGAGAGGATGCAGAGGGAGGAAAGAAGAAGATTTTCAAGCTGGCAAAAACATATAAAAAATCAAAGAAAAAGCTTTATAGTATCAAAAATAAAGAAGGGGAGGTACTTACATCACAGGTAGAGGTAAATGAGAGGTGGACTGAATATTTTGGAGAACTCCTAAATGTAGAAGAGGGGAGGAATGTGTGGAAGAGGAGCAATATGTGGGAGAAGAGATGGAGGGGGTGAATCCGATAACGATGGAGAATATGAGGAAGCTTTGTCAAAAATGAAGAAAGGAAAAGAGCCGGGCGAAGATGGAATTGCGATAGAGTTGATAAGGGAAGGAGGAGAAGAATTGAAGAAAAGAGTGGAACTTTTTAATAAATGCTGGATGGAGGTTGTAGTTCCCGGTAGATGGGGGAGAATAGTTGTTTTGCCCATTTATAAGGGAAAAGGTGATACTGGAGATTGTGGAAATTATAGAGGAATAGCTTTATTGGATCGTATATCGAAAGTGTACGAAAGGATTTTAGAAAGAAGATTAAGAGGAGTGATAGAAATACAGTTGGGAGAGGAACAATATGGGTACAGGAAGGGCAGAAGTACTTCGGATCTGTTGTTTGCTTTAAGAATAGTGTTGGAGAAGAGCTGGGAATTTAATAAAACAGGCATATATAGCCTTCCTGGACCTAAGAAAGGCATTTGACATCGGTACCCAGAGCCAGACTTGGAGGATGTTGGGGGATAAGTGTACGAGTGGAGGGAAAGACCTGAGGAGAGCAAATAAAAAGCTTGTATAGCCGTTTGTGAGTGTAGAGTGGAACAGGAGGTAAAAATGAGAAATGGTTTGAGGTGGGGACGGGAGTCAGCAGGGGTAGTGTCCTGTCTCTCCTTACTCCTTTATAGCTTACTTAGTTAAGTAATCAGAAAGGTTAAAGAGGAATTTCCGAATATGGATGGTGATATAATGGTGGTATGCGGTATGATTTGGCAATGTTGGAGTTGGAAGGAGGGAGTATTGAGAGGACGGACGTTATGGAAAGTTTGCCAGAAATTTGAAGGAGTTGGTTAGAGATGAAATACAAGAAAAGACATGTGGATTTAATGAGAGTGGGTGAAGACGAGATGAGGGAGAAGTGGAAAAAGCATCGTCATTGATGATGAAAGATGAGAAATGTGGATCAGTTTTGTTTACCTGGGTGGCGTAATTTAACAAGGCAAGGCGAGGAGGGATGTGTTACGGGAAGTGGGAGGCAGAAATGGAAAAAATACGGAGAACAATAGAGCGTTTATACTCAATTATGAAAGGATCGGGTGATGGATATAAAATTGAAGAAGATTATATTTGATAGTATTCTGGTACCCACATTGACATATGGAGAAGAAACATGGAGCATTACAACAAGAGAGGAAAAAAGGATCGAGGCTGCTGAAATTGAAGGTGTTGAGGACAATAGTGGGAAAGACGAGGAGAGATAGGGTGAGAGAGAAACAAATGGGTTAGGGAGAGAGTTGGTGTGGTGCCTGTGTTGAACAAGCAGGATAGATTCGGCCGGCGGATTGGAGATGGTGGGGGCATATAGTAAAGATGCCCGGAAGAGAACGAGCTGCGAGTAGAAGGTGGTAGTGGAGTAGTGGAGGGAGTAAGGCCGGGAGGAAAGACCGAGGGGAAGATGGAAAGATTGCGTGGAGAGAGCCCTGAGAAGACATGGACTGCCCGAGAATACGCCAGCTGATGGAGGATGGTATACTTCTGGAAAGGACTGCGTGGAAATCGGATGTTATCTCCGCTGACAGGCCGTAGGCCTCCCTGAGGGAAGACGTAGACGTAAGTAATATATATATATATATATATATATATATATATATATATATATATATAAAAATATATATATATATATATATATATATATTATATATATATATATATATATATATATAATATATATATATATATATATATATATAATAATAATAATAATAATAATAATAATAATAATAATAATAATAATAATAATAATAATAATAATAATAATAATAATAATAATAATAATAATAATAATAATAATAATAATAATAATAATAATAATAATAATAATAATAATAATAATAATAATAATAATAATAATAAGTGCGCCGCAAATTTTCATTTGTTGTAAAGTGCTCCGAGAGTTAAAAAAGTTTTGAAAACACTGATTCAGAGTCTTCCTACTTTAATCATGGACCTTCTGAATCAAATTTAGACCCTAGACTTATATATTCAGTTTAAGGTTTATTTTGACTAGGGGTTTAGGTACGCCTTCGAGTAAACTGGTAAATGTAGCATCATCAGAACTTTAATTTTGCAAATAACAAAATAATTAAATGAATAAATAAAGGTGAGAAAATTTTCAAACTCATTTTGCCTTTCCAATAAATATCAAAATGTTAAAGCAGCAAAGCTAAAACAACATAAGAGCATATGAACATAGAGACAGCTAGACGCTATATTGGCCTGGCAGTAATAATATTGCCATTTTTTGAATGACTCTCTTCATATTAAAATTTTAGTCATGCAAATGAATAACTAAAATCCTTACTTTATACATGCACAACATGCAATTTATTAAGCTAAATTATAAATCATATATGTCAACTAGCAAAAAACCTCAGGTCAGCCATGACCTAAAGGATTATCAAAACTATCCAACCAAATCTACATCAAACTTTAAAAGCTAAGCAGTCATATTATACCTTGAACATCCGAAATCCACATCCTCATTGTCGTAAGTGTTAATAATTTAGTGAAAAATGAAACTCCTTCATTAGTATGGAATAATTATGAGTATATGGCAATAATTTCAAAAGTTATTCACAATTTAGTATATGTTTTAATTTTTCAATTTCTCTTTCATGATGTCAACACTAAATGTAAAAAAAACGGTGAAATTAAATGCCATTGTCAGTTTAAAAAATAAATAAAAAAAAAAGACGTTTCTCTTTTAATAAAAAAATGCTGTAAGAATGAATTGAATTTTAAAATCACAATCTAGTAAATTAGATTGTGTTTAAATGAATTGCGAACCCTGCGTCTATTCTCCCAAGAGTGGCTCTTGACTCTGAAGTCTTGAATGCTCCACAATTTCTAAGGATTCTCTTTCATGTCAAACTAAGATTTTCTCAAGGCAGATTTCACGCCACAGCATATTTTCGATAAAAATAATACCACTACTAAAACTACTACTACTACTACTACTACTACTACTACTACTACTACTACTACTACTACTACTACTACTACTACTACTAATAATAATAATAATAATAATAATAATAATAAAATAATAATAATAATAATAATAATAATAATAATAATAAATAATATAATAATAATAATAATAATAATAATAATAATAATAATAATAATAAAAATAAAAATAATAATAATAATAATAATAATAATAATAATAATAATTAATAATAATTAATAATAGTAGTGGTAATAGTAGTGACAGACCTGTTAATTGAAATAGGGTTTTCAATAATATTAAATTTATATAGAATTTATAATTTATTTTTTACAAAATAATAATAATAATAATAATAATAATAATAATAATAATAATAATATAATAATAATAATAATAATAATAATAATAATTAAACAAATATGCCACATTTTATTTCTAATATATAGATAGATTTACCCAAGAAAGTCTAAATAAAAATTGACAGACTTTCTTAGTAACAGTTTTCAGCACCCCTCTTTCCTCACAAATTTATAACAGGTTCTTAAAAAGAAGGCAATAAATTATGCACACTGGTCATCTTACTTATATATATATATATATATATTATATATATATAATATATATATATTTATATATATATATATATATATATAATATATATATATATATATAT